>JAHHUM010001346.1:0-95865 GCA_036173005.1 Crenichthys baileyi | reverse complement strand
CTGCCCTCCACATCGAGAGGACTAATTGGGTGGTCAGGCCTGTAACCGGATGCCCCCTGGACCCTTCCTGGGGAGTGTTCCGGCACTCCCCCCCAGGAGGGACCCGGGGGGACCGCCCGGGACACCCGGGGGGGACTATGTTCTGGGCTGGCCTGGGAAAACGCTTTGGGCTCCCTCCGGAGGGGGCTCGAGGGGGGTGAGGGTGAGGGTGTCTGGGTGTCTCTACGGTCTTCTCCCCCCCGGTTTTTCAGTCATGGATGAAGCGGAAGACGAGTAAAACATAGAGGCAATTTTAAATGATTTGCAGATTTCCCTAAAGCTATATCACACACTATACTATTTAGGTAAGGTTGTCTCTGAAGTAGCACTTTACTTCTTTTGAAATGTTTTTAGAATTTAGCTTTTAAATTTCTAAAGGGTTTTGGCACCTTTTTATTAAATAAGCTTTTCCCAAAAACATCCCAAAATCTAATTTCCAAGACCCAGCTCTTACATGTTTAGCAAAGTATATTTTAAGATCAATAACGTAATACAGAATTAACCCAACTAAAAAGCCCCAAAACAGATTTCACATACGGTAAATATATCAACAGTCTTTTCGTACTGTATTCCAGTGCTTATAGGTGCATTTTGGTATGACAGAGTAAGGTAAGGTAAGGTAAGTTTATTTATATAGCGCTTTTCAGTAACAAGACATTCAAAGCGCTGTACTTGAGAAACAATTACAATACAATCACACAGCAAAAACACAAAAAAAGAAAGAAAAAACAAATCAAATGACACTAATAATCCGGGGGGGAAAATAATTTTAAAAATCCTTTCCCGGGGGGACATGTAGAAATGGGTTTCCCAACCACTCTTAATAAAAAAGCTCTTATGCTAAAAGAAGATTTTAAAAAATTTTATAGTCTCTCATTCCACTGAATTTAACTAGGGAAACTGAGTCACGGTACAAAAAGCTTTAATCCACATTTTCAGGGGCTAATAATATATGCTTACGGGTATAAGTTGAACTAAGTAATAATAGTCCATTGTAGTCTAACTAAGAAAGCTGGGTCATTGGTGTAAGAGCAGCTATAGTCCCAATAACTAACAATGTGAAATCACGCAATTAGGTGCAGGGCTAAGCAACACACAAGAAGAAAAGATTTTGCAAGAGTGCTGTGGAATCCTGGGGGTAGCAATCAGTTTTAACTGTTACCAAATGACATCAAGATTAATTTTCTATCACAAGATATTATTCTCCACTGTGGGGATTTTTAAGCAGACTGAACTGACCACAAAGGGCAATATTTGAATATATGAGGAGTGATTTTGCGATTCCTGTTTAAGCTAGCTTTCATTAAGGCTGAAGCAGAGTTGTGTTAACTCCCAGCTTTTCTGATCTGCACCTCACGAAATAGAGTATAGTAACTGTAATAGATTGTGTTGTTGCCCCCTAGAGGTTTAAATAAATAGTGCTTGTCACAGGGATAGTTTCAGTTGACCAACATATTAAAAAGATAGGCACGAGGCAGCTTGTGTGTTACGTTCTGGACTGTAAAAAGAATAAAACAGTTGAAACGTTATTCCTCCTTGGTTATTTGGAGTCCAGCTAAGAATATTACAAATGGCGACGAGGAAGTTAACGATTCCTACGGCGTGAATGGAGCTGCAATTCAATTCAGTTTATTTATGTAGCGCCAATTCACAACACGTCATCTCAAGGCACTTCACAAAAGTCAGGTACATGCATTACAATTAATCCGAATCATTGAACAGTGCAGTCAGACTCTGTTATTTATTCGAATTGGATAAAAAGTTTGTCTATCTAAGGAAACCCAGCAGATTGCACCCAGTCAGTGACTTGCAGCATTCACTCCTCCCGGATGAGCTTGTAGAGACAGTGGACAGTCACTGGCGTTGACTTTGCAGCAATCCCTCATACTGAGCATGCACGTAGCGACAGTGGAGAGGACTCATAGAGTCCTGCAAAGGACTCTATGTGTCAGTGAGAAAAAAAAAAACGTGTTTTTGTTTTTTAACGGCAATGATTAGCAGTAGCATTGGAAAAGCTAACATGGCTATGTAGGTCGGTCGTGTGGATGAATATCACGAATCAAAGGAAGATTTTGAGTCATATTTGCAGCGTTTGGAGCAATGGATGTTTGCAAATGATGTTCCAGATGAGAAGAAAGTATTTATATCTCTTTCTGTGATTGGAGCAGACATGTACAGGGTGCTAAAGAATCTGGTGTCTCCAAAAGTACCGAGCACTATGGGATACACAGCGCTGACAGGAGTGTTAAGTACACATTGCTGAATGTTTTTGATTCCAGAAACGTAACCATAAAGAAGGAGAGTCAGTTTTTAACTATGTCGTAGCCCTGAGGCAGTTGTCACCTACATGCAATTATGGACAATATTTGGATGAGGCCCTGAGAGATCGTTTTTTTGTTAGTGGGCTGATTCTGATGCTGTGCTGCGCAAACTACTATCAGAAAAGGATCTTACTTTTTCACGTGTACGTGTACTAAAATGACAGGTGTTTCAGTTTAATTGTCTAACCCCTGTAGTGTTTGATGATATGTTGTGGTACCAGTACAGAACGAAACTCAAAAAGTGACCCGACCATTGATCATTGTTCAGGGAGACAGACCAGCTCTGATTGGAAGAAACTGGTTTAAGAAACTACAGTTAAACTGGAAACAGATTTTCACAGTACACAAGGTACTGGTGCAGACCGAAGCAAAGCCAGAAATAAAAAAAGTGATCCAGTAAGCTGGACCTTTGTCATGCCTACCAGCAGCTACAGTGGGATGAAGAATCAGAGAATAATTTAGTCATCAACACAAAAATAGGTCTGTACAAAAACAATTGCCTCAGCTATGATGTTTCCAGTGTTCCTGCTATTTTCCAGTCTGTGATGGATCAAATCCTGCAAGGGATGGATCATGTGACCTGTTTTTTAGATGATATTCTCATCACTGTTTTATCTGTGAGGAGAACAATTAAAGAGGTTGGAGAAGGTGCTCACATGTCTGGAGAAGCATGGTGTCAAAGTGAAGCTTTCCAAGTGCCAGCTTTTTTGAAGCAGTGTGGAGTACCTTGGACATCGTATTGACAAAGATGGACTGCATCCAACAGAGGAAAAAGTAGCAGCCATATCAGATGCACCAGAGCCAACTAATATCACTGAACTGAAGTCCTTCTTAGGTCTTCTAAATTACTACAGTCGGTTTTTGGAAAACCCATCCACCATTCTTCAGTTTTTGCATAACCTGTTGAGAAAAGAAGCAACATAGAATTGGACAATGGAATATGCAACTGCATTTAAGGCTGTGAAAAGACCAAGTATTGGTGCACCACAGCACACGTCTACCGTTGAGGTTAGCCTGTGATGCATCCCTTACGGGGTAGGTGCAGTTATAGTTCATGTCATGGAAAATGGAGAGGAAAGGCCTGTGGCATTTGCATCAAGGACATTAACTGAAACTGAGCAGAAGTATGCCCAGACAGAAAAAGAGACACTTGCAATAATTTTTGGAGTAAAGAAATTCCACATATATCTGTATGGGAGAAAATTTACCCTCATAACGGATCACAACACTCGCTGCATTGAGGATGCAACACTGTGCTCTTATTTTAATGGCATAAAACTATGACATTGAATACAGAAGATCTGCTGAACATGCAAATGCCGATGCATTTTCACGGCTACACCGCAACTCACTGGACAGTACTGCAGAGGAAGGAAGTGTCTTTTATTTCTCACACATGGAAGAGCTACCACTATTAGCTAAAGATATTAAGCGAACAACCATGAAAGAACCAATTCTCAGTAAAGTATGGAGCTACACCATGAATGGCTAGCCAAGTTATGTCCAAGATGATGCACTCAAGCCTCATTTTATAGACAGACAAGAGCTATCAGCAGAACAAGGATGTATTCTTTGGGGAAAACGGGTCATCATTCCACCAGTCTACTGACAGAAAGTACTAGCAGACCTGCATCATGAGCATCCAGGCATCTGTCGTATGAAAGCTCTCGCCCGCAGTTAGCTGTGGAGGCCAGGCTGTGAATGTGACATACAAGAACTGGTTCAAAGCTGTTCAATCTGTCAAGCAGTCCAGAAGTTGCCAGCCTTTGCATCACTCCATCCCTGGAGATGGCCTGAAAGAGTTTGTCAACGGATTAGCATTGATTTTGCTGAAAAAGACAAGCAGTATTTTGTAGTTGTTATCGATAGTCATTCAGAATGGTTGGAGGTTCATCACATGGCATCCATTACCTCGCACAATACCACTAAAGTTTTGAGGAGCTTATTTGCGGCATATGCAATCCCCGAAGAATTGGTTTCAGACAATGGACCTTAACTTGTGTCAAAGGAATTCACTCAGTTCTTGCAGTTAAATGTGATCAGGTGCACAGCTGTACCTGCATATCATCCTGCATCAAATGGGAGAGAGATCAATACAGATCCCGAAACGATCCCTGATGAAGAATGTGCTGGAAGCAGGAGGCAAGGCCGCATTGCCACTCAGTCATCGACTAGCAAACTTCCTTATCATGTATCGAAACCTCACACATTGACAGGTCAAACACCAGCAGAGTTGTTCCTGAAACGCCAGATCCGAACTCATTTCAGTCTGCTGAAGCTTGAGCTTACCAGACACATTGAACAGAAACAGTCTGAGCAAAAGCGACACCATGATCACAGAGTTCCACCTATTCATGTTTTTTTGGAAGGAGAGACTGTACCTATCCGAAACTTCTGGGGTGGATAAGAGAAATGGGCTCACGGAAAAGTTCTGGAGAAACTGGGAAGTGTTACTTATTTGATAAAAGATGGACAGAGAACATGCACAATACATGTAGACCACGTTACCATGGAGAAAAACTGTGGAGAAGCCATTAGTTATATCCTCACCAATTCCAGGGAAAAGACCAGAAGGCATCATGGACTGTGTGGTCTGGAGATAACACCAAGTTCACCTGGGAACTTGACAACACACCCAATACCTGCTGAATCACCTCAACCAACAACAGAAGAGACATCAGTATCAACCCCAGAAAAAATCCAAAGCCCATGGGTTAAGCGCAGATACCCCGAAAGACGTTGTTTTCCCCCAAAAAACTAAATCTTTGAAAATGTAGAAAATAGGGTTCAGTTGTTACTGCCAGTAGGTTCATAAGGGATGCAGTATTGGAAAATGTTTACAGTTTTATTAGATTTTCGAGTAAAGGCAGTAGAATTTTCTATTTCGCAGAATAGCATGTATTTTCCGATATTTTGCTTGTTTGAATTAGAAAGCTAAAAGGGGAGGAATGTAATAGATTGCGTTGTTGCCCCCTAGAGGTTCAAATAAATAAGTGCTTGTTGCAGGGATAGTTTCACTTGACCAACAGATTAAAAAGATAGGCACAAGGCAGCTTATGTGTGTTATGTTCTAGACTGTAAAAATAATAAAACAGTTTCAATGTTCTTCCTCCTTGGTTATTTGCAGTTATTTGCAGATTTTTAAAAATATTTATCTGGACAATGATCTTGCTGTTGTTCCGCTAAACCATGAAATAATGCCTAACTCAGTCGCAGTTGCTCTGGCGCAGTCCTCCATCTTAGAAATGTAGCATCGGTCCAGGACCTGCCGCTCAGTAAAATGCCTCCAATACGGCCAAACCCATCAGCTGTCTGGTTAGATTGTTAAATTTGTGATTGACATTACCTTGACCAATTGGCTGAGTTCCTGTCAAATCCGTACTTACAAGTTGAAATTCGGACGCAAATTAGGGAGCTTGAGCACACAGTTTCACATGTTCTATTTTGTATAGGATGTGTCCTTTAAGGCTATGCCTAGTGGGTTCATCCCTTCATGTGCAGCGCAGCACTGAAAACTTTAGACCACCCCCACCTGCTGTGTAGGCCTCACCTTGGTCCGTCTAAATTACGGTGAGACCGTGCAAATGGCTCCCATTTTTTCTTCAGCGACAGCTTAAGGGTACTGATTTCACAACAAAAGAACAATGGGTAGCGCCGGCACTATCTGCCTTTTCCCAGCATGTCACACAGGTTACATAATGAGCAATGACCTGCATGCCATCTGCGAGGGCTACCTCGGTCCCATCCATGCTAACCTGGCTCTGACCCTGCAGTCCACCCGCCCTTCCTGCAGGCGCCTTCCTCTGGAGAAGAAGCAACGGCAGCTAGCTAGCCATTTTCTCCCCGCTAGAAGAGGAATTCCCCATTGCGGACCAATGCTCCCTGGTGAAGGCATTGGACATCTTCGATGCTGGGCGGGAATCGGACGATTCCACCTCCAAGACAGCGACTGGTTGTTTCTTCGTTCCCCTCCGGCCAGGGCCTTCCGATGTCAGCATCCACCCTACTTCCAGCGATGGCCGTGCTTGTTAGTGCTCTGGCGGACATCATAGCCAAGGTAGCTAATGCTAAAGATGTCTCTGTTCCCGTGCCCTTAGTCCAGCTTCCTACTGATAACCTGGTGGCAAAATTCACCCCAGCTTATCCAACTCGCTGAGATCCGGTCTGGCCCTGTTTCCCTGTGGTAACTGCTTACCTGTCAGGAGCGGCGGCCTAGCCGCTTCAGCTGAAGGCTCCGGTCTCCGCCTTCACACCCATAATGAGGGTGGAGTTCCTTGATATATCTGGGGTTTCCCCCAATTCCTGCGTTGGAGCCCAGTCTCGGCAGTTTTTGGGGTTATGTCGGCCCGGCGCGTCGGACGACGGCCTGGGCCCACCTCCTCCAGCGATCAGATCATGGCCAGGCTCACAGATCGCTCCCACTAGTGTGCCACTCAAGTCGCTGCGGCGACGAACAACACCGCATTCCTGGCCTACTCAATTTCTAAGAAGGCTCCGGAGATGAAGTTGGGTAACGTCACTTCCTGTTTTCGCTGTTGCACTTGGTGAATTGTTTGGTGTGTGAAGGCTCTCTCGTTTGATCTGATTTCTCTCCACTGTGATATGTCTTACTTGTTCTAATACATAAGCACGTTAAAACACATACTTTCTGTTGCTGTATTTAAGTTGGGGTACTCTCCGTGTCTTACACAGTTTTCTAGTAGTGGTAAGGGGTCGCTAGCTTAGCGTTAGCTTTAGCTCCACCATGGCTACCCATTCTGCTGTTTCTCTCTCCGAGCCTTCTCCTCTCTCCTGCTCTCTGTGTCAGATGTTCAGTTACTCCTCTGCCTCCTTTAGTGATAATGGTACGTATAATAAATGTAGCATTTTTGTAGCTTCGGAGGCGAGGGTGTCGGAATTGGAGGCCCGGCCACCGAGGGTAGCTCCCCGTAGCAGTCCTCCAGCAGAGCCCGCATAGCCAGGGCATCAGGCCGGCTGGGTGACGGTACGTAGAAAGCATAGTCCTAGATCCGAGCCCACAGGTCACCACCATCCCGTCTGCATGTCTAACAGATTTTCCCCGCTCAGCGACACACCTGCTGAGAAGCCAACTCTGGTAATTGGCAGCTCCATAGTCAGAAACGTGGCACTAGATACACCAGCGACCATAGTCAAATGTCTGCCAGGGGCCAGAACGGGCGACATCAAATCCTACCTGAAACTGCTGGCTAAGGATAAGCGTAAATACAGTAAGATTGTTATTCACGCTGGCGGTAATGACACCCGGTTACGTCAATCGGAGGTCACCAAAGTTAGTGTTGCTTCGGTGTGTAAATTTGCCAATACAATGTCGGACTCCGTCATTTTCTCTGGTCCCCTCCCCGATTTAACCAGTGAAGACATGTTTAGCCGCATACTGTCATTCAACCGCTGGCTGTCTAGATGGTGTCCAGAAAACAATGTGGGTTACATTGATAACTGGCGAACATTTTGGGGAAAACCTGGTCTGATCCGGAGAGACGGCATCCATCCCACTTTGGATGGAGCAGCTCTTCTTTCTAGGAATCTGGCTGAATTTATTAGTTCTCCAAAGCTCTGACAACCCAGTGTTCAGACCAGGAAGCAGGGTCGTAGTTTAACACTCCTCTCTGCAGCTTCTGTACTGCTACCCACTCATTACCCTATTTATTCTCATAAAAATAAACACAACTCAGACTAAAAAGAAAAATAAAACAATTAAATGTGGCCTACTGAACATAAGATCTCTCTCTTCAAAGACATTGCTAGTTAGTGACCTGATTTGTGATCAGATTGATTTATTTTGCCTCACAGAAACCTGGCTGCAGCAAGAGGATTATGTTACTATAAATGAGTCAACTCCTACAAATTATTTGAATTTTCACATTCCTCGAAATACTGGGCGAGGAGGAGGAGTAGCAACCGTCTTTCAGTCCGATTTTTTGATTAGTCCCAGACCAATCAATAGCTACAACTCTTTTAAATATTTAATCCTTAGTTTTCCTCATCCAAATTGCAAAGCACTAAAACCACTTCTATTTTTTGTTTTGTACCGTCCACCAGGCCTTTACTCTCAATTTTTAGATCAATTTTCAGACCTTTTATCTGATTTAGTGTTAAATACAGATAAAGTTATTATAGTGGGGGATTTTAACATTCATGTTGACACTGAAAGTGATAGCCTAAATATAGCCTTTAATGCTATCTTAGACTCAATTGGCTTTGCTCAAAACATTAACAAACCTACCCACCTTTGTCTTCATTCTCTGGACCTTGTGCTGACATATGGCATTGAGTGTAAAGACATAATATTTTCTCATAACCCTGTCCTGTCTGACCATTTCTTAATAACCTTTGAGTTTAATTTAACCTAGTATTCCACACCTGAAAGAAAATTTCATTATAGTAGATCATTATCAGACGATGCTGTAACAACCTTTAAATAATCTGTTCCACTTTTAATCTCCTCATTATCACTGAAAACACAGTGGAGGGCAATAATTCTGTTTCTGGCCCTTCACAAATTGATTCTCTTGTTCATAGTGTTACTTCATCATTGCGTGATGCATTAGACAATGCAGCCCCCTTGAAAAAGAAGGTAATTATTCATAGGAGGCTGGCTCCTTGGTTTAATTTAGATCTGTGTACTTTAAAGCACAATGTTAGAAAATTGGAGATAAAATGGCACTCTACACAACCAGAGGATTCCTACTTAATCTGGAAAAATAGCCTACTGTTGTATAAAAAGACACTTCTCCAAGCCTGATCAGCTTATTTCTCATCATTAATAGAAGAGAACAAGAATAATCCTAGGTTTCTCTTTAGTACAGTTGCTAAACTTACACAGAGTCATAGCTCTGTTGAGCCATCCATTCCCTTAGCTCTTAGCAGTCATGACTTTATGGGATTCTTCCAAAATAAAATTGATTCTATTAAAAATAAAATCTTTGACATACTCCCGAAGATGATTACTTCATCCTCAGCAAGTGAGACAACATTGGAAATAACTGTAGAACCTGATCTGTGTTTGGACTGTTTTGATCCTGTGGAGCTTCCTGAGTTATCAGAAATATTAGCTTCATCTAAACCTTCAGCTTGTATGTTAGACCCAATCCCAACCAAATTATTTAAGGAAGTGTTCCCTCTGATTACCAGCCCCATTTTAGATGTCTATCTTTAGTAAATGGATATGTACCACAGGGTTTTAAGGTAGCTGTAATTAAACCTTTACTTAAGAAACCTTTGCTTGATCGAGATGACTTGAAAAATTACAGACCTATATCCAATCTTCCATTCTTATCTAAAATTCTTGAGAAAATAGTTGCTAATCAAATGTGTGAGCATTTACACAGCAATGACCTGTTGAAGAGTTTCAGTCAGGCTTCAGAGCTCATCATAGCACTGAAACAGCTCTGCTGAAAGTCACTAATGATATTCTTATGGCCTCAGATAATGTGTCTGTCCTGGTTCTGTTAGATCTCAGTGCTGCATTTGATCCAGTCGACCATAATATTCTCTTAAAAAGGCTGGAATATGCTGTAGGGATCAGGGGAACAGCGCTAGGTTGATTTAAATCTTATCTGTCTGACAGATTCCAGTTTGTTCATGTAAATGATAAATCATCTTTAAACTCCAGGGTTAATTGTGGAGTACCACAGGGTTCAGTACTTGGGCCAATTCTCTTTACTATATATATGGTTCCAATAGGTCAAATTATCAGGCAGCATAGGACATATTTTCACTGTTACGCTGATGATACTCAGCTTTACTTATCCATAAATCCTGATGAGCCCAACCAGTTAGATAGATTACAAGCATGTCTTGAAGATATAAAAACTTGGATGACTTTAAAATCTTTGCTTCTAAATTCAGACAAGACAGAAGTTGTCGTCTTTGGACCGGAGTCTTTAAAAAAGAAACTGCTTAGTCAATCACTTAACCTGGATGGCATTAAATTGACCTCCGGTAAAAAACCTTGGTGTTATTTTTGACCAGGACATGTCATTTAAATCCCATATTAAACAGGTTTCTAGGATTTCCTTCTTTCACCTCCGGAACATTGCCAAAATTAGAAATATCCTATCTAGGAGTGACGCTGAAAAACTAGTCCATGCATTTGTTACTTCAAGGCTGGACTATTGTAATTCTTTACTATCAGGATAAAATCCACAAAAGAATTTAAAATTCTCCTCCTCACATATAAAGCCCTTAATGATTAAGCTCCATCATACATCAGAGATCTGATTGTTCCATATGTTCCTAACAGGGCGCTTCGTTCTCAGAGTGCAGGTTTACTGGTGGTTCCTAGAGTCTCTAGAAGTAGAATGGGAGGCAGATCCTTTAGTTATCAGGCTCCTCTCCTGTGGAACCAGCTCCCAGTTTTAGTCCGTGAGGCAGACACCCTGTCTACTTTTAAGGCTAGGCTTAAAACTTTTCTTTTTGATAGAGCTTATAGTTACAGCAGCTTTGGTTATCCTGAGCTATCTTCCTTATTTTTTACCTCCGTCTTCTTCCCTCCCTCTTGGATGGAGTAAGGGGGAGTCAGGTTTAACCCAAACCGGCTCAGTTATGGTTGAGGTGCAAACACACCCTCCATTTCTGCTACCTGTATGACCCCTTCTCTTTTCCAATGGTTATAATCAGTCTGACAGAGAGAGGTATCCCAATCCTTGTGGTTTTTAGTATAACAATGACCATCAGCGGGACCTTTTGTGGGGTGCCTTGAGACGACATTGTTGTAAATAAGCGCCGTCTAACTGAATAATCTGAACTGAAACTTTCTGTGTAGTTATGCTGCTATAGGCTTAGGCTGCTGGAGGACATAATGGCCACTTTCACCCTCTTTGCTACATTCTCACACTACTCTCCAATTTTGCATTATTTGCTGTTATTTCAGCTTTTAACTTTGTTCTTTCTCTTTTCTCTTTCTAGAAGCTACACCTAGCCTGATCGGTGTCTGTGACACCTTTCTGGAGATGGGGCATCATCCGAGCTTCTGCTGGCAACAACTTAATGCTCACCCTCTACCGATGATCCACTTGGCCCTGTCTTTCAGTGTTTAACTCTTTCTCTCTCCTAGACATGGTGATTGACTGAGCTTTTACTATAACTGATTATATGTGCTCTCTTTCAGACTCTAAGCTTGAAAACTGGCTCAGAGTTTATCTGTTCTTTCTTTCTAGGTGAAACGACTAAAGGAGCTACATCCATTAACATTTACTTTTCCTTCCCATAGAAAGTACTCATAGATCAGTGCTTCTTTGTTCTCTTTGTGTCCCTGCTCTGTTCTCTCTAACCCCCAGTTGGTCGTGGCAGATGGCCGCTCACACTGAGCCTGGTTCTGCTGGAGGTTTCTTTCTGTTAAAAGGGAGTTTTTCCTCTCCACTGTCGCTACATGCATGCTCAGTCTGAGGGATTGCTGCAAAGTCAACGCCAGTGACTGTCCACTGTCTCTACATGCTCAACCTGGAGGAGTGAATGCTGCAAGTCACTGACTGGATGCAATCTGCTGGGTTTCCTTAGACAGAAAACTTTTTATACAATTTGAATAAATAACTAACTCTGACTGCACTGTTCAATGGTTAGGACTAATTGGAATGTATGTAACTGACTTTTGTGAAGTGCCTTGAGACAACATGTGTTGTGAATTGGTGCTATATAAGTAATCTGAATTGAATTGAATTGAATTCAAAGTAGCTGCTGGGATCATCAAAATCTTTGTAAATGATGGTAGGGTGCCCGAGGGAAAAGACGCAGTTAGCATTTACATAGGGGTACAGAGATGTGTAATCCACATAATGTACAGTTTCACCCGGCTCCGCTGTGTACCTCAACCTCATAGGGCAGGTGCGACCACCGTACAGAGCATCACGGGGTGATAGCGGTTCGGGTGCATTAACTTTCTCAAGAAAGCTGATCACCCCCGGGTGTGATTTTTTTCATTTCAGTCCACTCATGCTCCCAAGTAACCTCAAGACGAAGGCCATACACAGTTTGGAGTACCTTGCTTCTCTCAACAGTGGCTGCATAAAACTGTTCAAATGCAGTCCCTTTTAAAGCACGTCTCATGAGGTGAATAACACAATTTACAGCCATGGAACAAACAGCCGTAAAATTCGAATGCAACCTTTCCACCGTTAATCTCCGCAAACCCATCCACAGAATATGGACCGATTTGCTTTTCCCCCTTGTTTAACACATGTTCGATCTCTATTTTTCTGCTGTCTGAAATCCACCCGAGCCATTGAATGGACGCGCTGGAAAACGTCTTACTACTACGCCTGTAGTCTAGAGGTGAGGGGATGGCCAAGGTTTAAGGAGGAAGGAAATTGGTTACAGAAACCTTCATGCAGGCTAAGGCTATCGCATTTAAGCGGATCAACACTTGTCTCCTTAAAGAACTCATCCCTGAATTTAACACAACCTTTATAAAGAATGTCCACATCATTTTTACAATAACGAAGAGCTTCCTTCTCAAAGTCAAAGATCCCTTTGCTCGCTTTTCTGTACCAGCTGTTAAACACCTGTTGTTCTTGAAGGCTCAAGCGTTCTACAGCGTAGCAGGATGGAAGAGGAAAGGACCCCACATACTTGAGACGTTGTTCAGAGGAGAATAGGTGGGGTGAAAGCATAACTGATTAATTCAATTCAATTCAGTTTATTTATATAGCGCCAATTCACAACGCATGTCGTCTTAAGGCACTTCACAAAAGTCAGGTACATACATTCCAATTAGTCCTAACTATTGAACAGTGCAGCCAGATTATCAGATTCTGTTATTTATTCAAATTGGATAAAGAGTTTTTCTATCTAAGGAAACCCAGCAGATTGCATCCAGTCAGTGACTTGCAGCATTCCCTCCGCCTGGATGAGCATGTAGAGACAGTGGACAGTCACTGGCGTTGACTTTGCAGCAATCCCTCATACTGAGCATGCACGTAGCGACAGTGGAGAGGACTCATAGAGTCCTGCAAAGGACTCTATGTGTCAGTGAGAAAAAAAAAAACGTGTTTTTGTTTTTTAACGGCAATGATTAGCAGTAGCATTGGAAAAGCTAACATGGCTATGTAGGTCGGTCGTGTGGATGAATATCACGAATCAAAGGAAGATTTTGAGTCATATTTGCAGCGTTTGGAGCAATGGATGTTTGCAAATGATGTTCCAGATGAGAAGAAAGTATTTATATCTCTTTCTGTGATTGGAGCAGACATGTACAGGGTGCTAAAGAATCTGGTGTCTCCAAAAGTACCGAGCACTATGGGATACACAGCGCTGACAGGAGTGTTAAGTACACATTGCTGAATGTTTTTGATTCCAGAAACGTAACCATAAAGAAGGAGAGTCAGTTTTTAACTATGTCGTAGCCCTGAGGCAGTTGTCACCTACATGCAATTATGGACAATATTTGGATGAGGCCCTGAGAGATCGTTTTTTTGTTAGTGGGCTGATTCTGATGCTGTGCTGCGCAAACTACTATCAGAAAAGGATCTTACTTTTTCACGTGTACGTGTACTAAAATGACAGGTGTTTCAGTTTAATTGTCTAACCCCTGTAGTGTTTGATGATATGTTGTGGTACCAGTACAGAACGAAACTCAAAAAGTGACCCGACCATTGATCATTGTTCAGGGAGACAGACCAGCTCTGATTGGAAGAAACTGGTTTAAGAAACTACAGTTAAACTGGAAACAGATTTTCACAGTACACAAGGTACTGGTGCAGACCGAAGCAAAGCCAGAAATAAAAAAAGTGATCCAGTAAGCTGGACCTTTGTCATGCCTACCAGCAGCTACAGTGGGATGAAGAATCAGAGAATAATTTAGTCATCAACACAAAAATAGGTCTGTACAAAAACAATTGCCTCAGCTATGATGTTTCCAGTGTTCCTGCTATTTTCCAGTCTGTGATGGATCAAATCCTGCAAGGGATGGATCATGTGACCTGTTTTTTAGATGATATTCTCATCACTGTTTTATCTGTGAGGAGAACAATTAAAGAGGTTGGAGAAGGTGCTCACATGTCTGGAGAAGCATGGTGTCAAAGTGAAGCTTTCCAAGTGCCAGCTTTTTTGAAGCAGTGTGGAGTACCTTGGACATCGTATTGACAAAGATGGACTGCATCCAACAGAGGAAAAAGTAGCAGCCATATCAGATGCACCAGAGCCAACTAATATCACTGAACTGAAGTCCTTCTTAGGTCTTCTAAATTACTACAGTCGGTTTTTGGAAAACCCATCCACCATTCTTCAGTTTTTGCATAACCTGTTGAGAAAAGAAGCAACATAGAATTGGACAATGGAATATGCAACTGCATTTAAGGCTGTGAAAAGACCAAGTATTGGTGCACCACAGCACACGTCTACCGTTGAGGTTAGCCTGTGATGCATCCCTTACGGGGTAGGTGCAGTTATAGTTCATGTCATGGAAAATGGAGAGGAAAGGCCTGTGGCATTTGCATCAAGGACATTAACTGAAACTGAGCAGAAGTATGCCCAGACAGAAAAAGAGACACTTGCAATAATTTTTGGAGTAAAGAAATTCCACATATATCTGTATGGGAGAAAATTTACCCTCATAACGGATCACAACACTCGCTGCATTGAGGATGCAACACTGTGCTCTTATTTTAATGGCATAAAACTATGACATTGAATACAGAAGATCTGCTGAACATGCAAATGCCGATGCATTTTCACGGCTACACCGCAACTCACTGGACAGTACTGCAGAGGAAGGAAGTGTCTTTTATTTCTCACACATGGAAGAGCTACCACTATTAGCTAAAGATATTAAGCGAACAACCATGAAAGAACCAATTCTCAGTAAAGTATGGAGCTACACCATGAATGGCTAGCCAAGTTATGTCCAAGATGATGCACTCAAGCCTCATTTTATAGACAGACAAGAGCTATCAGCAGAACAAGGATGTATTCTTTGGGGAAAACGGGTCATCATTCCACCAGTCTACTGACAGAAAGTACTAGCAGACCTGCATCATGAGCATCCAGGCATCTGTCGTATGAAAGCTCTCGCCCGCAGTTAGCTGTGGAGGCCAGGCTGTGAATGTGACATACAAGAACTGGTTCAAAGCTGTTCAATCTGTCAAGCAGTCCAGAAGTTGCCAGCCTTTGCATCACTCCATCCCTGGAGATGGCCTGAAAGAGTTTGTCAACGGATTAGCATTGATTTTGCTGAAAAAGACAAGCAGTATTTTGTAGTTGTTATCGATAGTCATTCAGAATGGTTGGAGGTTCATCACATGGCATCCATTACCTCGCACAATACCACTAAAGTTTTGAGGAGCTTATTTGCGGCATATGCAATCCCCGAAGAATTGGTTTCAGACAATGGACCTTAACTTGTGTCAAAGGAATTCACTCAGTTCTTGCAGTTAAATGTGATCAGGTGCACAGCTGTACCTGCATATCATCCTGCATCAAATGGGAGAGAGATCAATACAGATCCCGAAACGATCCCTGATGAAGAATGTGCTGGAAGCAGGAGGCAAGGCCGCATTGCCACTCAGTCATCGACTAGCAAACTTCCTTATCATGTATCGAAACCTCACACATTGACAGGTCAAACACCAGCAGAGTTGTTCCTGAAACGCCAGATCCGAACTCATTTCAGTCTGCTGAAGCTTGAGCTTACCAGACACATTGAACAGAAACAGTCTGAGCAAAAGCGACACCATGATCACAGAGTTCCACCTATTCATGTTTTTTTGGAAGGAGAGACTGTACCTATCCGAAACTTCTGGGGTGGATAAGAGAAATGGGCTCACGGAAAAGTTCTGGAGAAACTGGGAAGTGTTACTTATTTGATAAAAGATGGACAGAGAACATGCACAATACATGTAGACCACGTTACCATGGAGAAAAACTGTGGAGAAGCCATTAGTTATATCCTCACCAATTCCAGGGAAAAGACCAGAAGGCATCATGGACTGTGTGGTCTGGAGATAACACCAAGTTCACCTGGGAACTTGACAACACACCCAATACCTGCTGAATCACCTCAACCAACAACAGAAGAGACATCAGTATCAACCCCAGAAAAAATCCAAAGCCCATGGGTTAAGCGCAGATACCCCGAAAGACGTTGTTTTCCCCCAAAAAACTAAATCTTTGAAAATGTAGAAAATAGGGTTCAGTTGTTACTGCCAGTAGGTTCATAAGGGATGCAGTATTGGAAAATGTTTACAGTTTTATTAGATTTTCGAGTAAAGGCAGTAGAATTTTCTATTTCGCAGAATAGCATGTATTTTCCGATATTTTGCTTGTTTGAATTAGAAAGCTAAAAGGGGAGGAATGTAATAGATTGCGTTGTTGCCCCCTAGAGGTTCAAATAAATAAGTGCTTGTTGCAGGGATAGTTTCACTTGACCAACAGATTAAAAAGATAGGCACAAGGCAGCTTATGTGTGTTATGTCTAGACTGTAAAAATAATAAAACAGTTTCAATGTTCTTCCTCCTTGGTTATTTGCAGTTATTTGCAGATTTTTAAAAATATTTATCTGGACAATGATCTTGCTGTTGTTCCGCTAAACCATGAAATAATGCCTAACTCAGTCGCAGTTGCTCTGGCGCAGTCCTCCATCTTAGAAATGTAGCATCGGTCCAGGACCTGCCGCTCAGTAAAATGCCTCCAATACGGCCAAACCCATCAGCTGTCTGGTTAGATTGTTAAATTTGTGATTGACATTACCTTGACCAATTGGCTGAGTTCCTGTCAAATCCGTACTTACAAGTTGAAATTCGGACGCAAATTAGGGAGCTTGAGCACACAGTTTCACATGTTCTATTTTGTATAGGATGTGTCCTTTAAGGCTATGCCTAGTGGGTTCATCCCTTCATGTGCAGCGCAGCACTGAAAACTTTAGACCACCCCCACCTGCTGTGTAGGCCTCACCTTGGTCCGTCTAAATTACGGTGAGACCGTGCAAATGGCTCCCATTTTTTCTTCAGCGACAGCTTAAGGGTACTGATTTCACAACAAAAGAACAATGGGTAGCGCCGGCACTATCTGCCTTTTCCCAGCATGTCACACAGGTTACATAATGAGCAATGACCTGCATGCCATCTGCGAGGGCTACCTCGGTCCCATCCATGCTAACCTGGCTCTGACCCTGCAGTCCACCCGCCCTTCCTGCAGGCGCCTTCCTCTGGAGAAGAAGCAACGGCAGCTAGCTAGCCATTTTCTCCCCGCTAGAAGAGGAATTCCCCATTGCGGACCAATGCTCCCTGGTGAAGGCATTGGACATCTTCGATGCTGGGCGGGAATCGGACGATTCCACCTCCAAGACAGCGACTGGTTGTTTCTTCGTTCCCCTCCGGCCAGGGCCTTCCGATGTCAGCATCCACCCTACTTCCAGCGATGGCCGTGCTTGTTAGTGCTCTGGCGGACATCATAGCCAAGGTAGCTAATGCTAAAGATGTCTCTGTTCCCGTGCCCTTAGTCCAGCTTCCTACTGATAACCTGGTGGCAAAATTCACCCCAGCTTATCCAACTCGCTGAGATCCGGTCTGGCCCTGTTTCCCTGTGGTAACTGCTTACCTGTCAGGAGCGGCGGCCTAGCCGCTTCAGCTGAAGGCTCCGGTCTCCGCCTTCACACCCATAATGAGGGTGGAGTTCCTTGATATATCTGGGGTTTCCCCCAATTCCTGCGTTGGAGCCCAGTCTCGGCAGTTTTTGGGGTTATGTCGGCCCGGCGCGTCGGACGACGGCCTGGGCCCACCTCCTCCAGCGATCAGATCATGGCCAGGCTCACAGATCGCTCCCACTAGTGTGCCACTCAAGTCGCTGCGGCGACGAACAACACCGCATTCCTGGCCTACTCAATTTCTAAGAAGGCTCCGGAGATGAAGTTGGGTAACGTCACTTCCTGTTTTCGCTGTTGCACTTGGTGAATTGTTTGGTGTGTGAAGGCTCTCTCGTTTGATCTGATTTCTCTCCACTGTGATATGTCTTACTTGTTCTAATACATAAGCACGTTAAAACACATACTTTCTGTTGCTGTATTTAAGTTGGGGTACTCTCCGTGTCTTACACAGTTTTCTAGTAGTGGTAAGGGGTCGCTAGCTTAGCGTTAGCTTTAGCTCCACCATGGCTACCCATTCTGCTGTTTCTCTCTCCGAGCCTTCTCCTCTCTCCTGCTCTCTGTGTCAGATGTTCAGTTACTCCTCTGCCTCCTTTAGTGATAATGGTACGTATAATAAATGTAGCATTTTTGTAGCTTCGGAGGCGAGGGTGTCGGAATTGGAGGCCCGGCCACCGAGGGTAGCTCCCCGTAGCAGTCCTCCAGCAGAGCCCGCATAGCCAGGGCATCAGGCCGGCTGGGTGACGGTACGTAGAAAGCATAGTCCTAGATCCGAGCCCACAGGTCACCACCATCCCGTCTGCATGTCTAACAGATTTTCCCCGCTCAGCGACACACCTGCTGAGAAGCCAACTCTGGTAATTGGCAGCTCCATAGTCAGAAACGTGGCACTAGATACACCAGCGACCATAGTCAAATGTCTGCCAGGGGCCAGAACGGGCGACATCAAATCCTACCTGAAACTGCTGGCTAAGGATAAGCGTAAATACAGTAAGATTGTTATTCACGCTGGCGGTAATGACACCCGGTTACGTCAATCGGAGGTCACCAAAGTTAGTGTTGCTTCGGTGTGTAAATTTGCCAATACAATGTCGGACTCCGTCATTTTCTCTGGTCCCCTCCCCGATTTAACCAGTGAAGACATGTTTAGCCGCATACTGTCATTCAACCGCTGGCTGTCTAGATGGTGTCCAGAAAACAATGTGGGTTACATTGATAACTGGCGAACATTTTGGGGAAAACCTGGTCTGATCCGGAGAGACGGCATCCATCCCACTTTGGATGGAGCAGCTCTTCTTTCTAGGAATCTGGCTGAATTTATTAGTTCTCCAAAGCTCTGACAACCCAGTGTTCAGACCAGGAAGCAGGGTCGTAGTTTAACACTCCTCTCTGCAGCTTCTGTACTGCTACCCACTCATTACCCTATTTATTCTCATAAAAATAAACACAACTCAGACTAAAAAGAAAAATAAAACAATTAAATGTGGCCTACTGAACATAAGATCTCTCTCTTCAAAGACATTGCTAGTTAGTGACCTGATTTGTGATCAGATTGATTTATTTTGCCTCACAGAAACCTGGCTGCAGCAAGAGGATTATGTTACTATAAATGAGTCAACTCCTACAAATTATTTGAATTTTCACATTCCTCGAAATACTGGGCGAGGAGGAGGAGTAGCAACCGTCTTTCAGTCCGATTTTTTGATTAGTCCCAGACCAATCAATAGCTACAACTCTTTTAAATATTTAATCCTTAGTTTTCCTCATCCAAATTGCAAAGCACTAAAACCACTTCTATTTTTTGTTTTGTACCGTCCACCAGGCCTTTACTCTCAATTTTTAGATCAATTTTCAGACCTTTTATCTGATTTAGTGTTAAATACAGATAAAGTTATTATAGTGGGGGATTTTAACATTCATGTTGACACTGAAAGTGATAGCCTAAATATAGCCTTTAATGCTATCTTAGACTCAATTGGCTTTGCTCAAAACATTAACAAACCTACCCACCTTTGTCTTCATTCTCTGGACCTTGTGCTGACATATGGCATTGAGTGTAAAGACATAATATTTTCTCATAACCCTGTCCTGTCTGACCATTTCTTAATAACCTTTGAGTTTAATTTAACCTAGTATTCCACACCTGAAAGAAAATTTCATTATAGTAGATCATTATCAGACGATGCTGTAACAACCTTTAAATAATCTGTTCCACTTTTAATCTCCTCATTATCACTGAAAACACAGTGGAGGGCAATAATTCTGTTTCTGGCCCTTCACAAATTGATTCTCTTGTTCATAGTGTTACTTCATCATTGCGTGATGCATTAGACAATGCAGCCCCCTTGAAAAAGAAGGTAATTATTCATAGGAGGCTGGCTCCTTGGTTTAATTTAGATCTGTGTACTTTAAAGCACAATGTTAGAAAATTGGAGATAAAATGGCACTCTACACAACCAGAGGATTCCTACTTAATCTGGAAAAATAGCCTACTGTTGTATAAAAAGACACTTCTCCAAGCCTGATCAGCTTATTTCTCATCATTAATAGAAGAGAACAAGAATAATCCTAGGTTTCTCTTTAGTACAGTTGCTAAACTTACACAGAGTCATAGCTCTGTTGAGCCATCCATTCCCTTAGCTCTTAGCAGTCATGACTTTATGGGATTCTTCCAAAATAAAATTGATTCTATTAAAAATAAAATCTTTGACATACTCCCGAAGATGATTACTTCATCCTCAGCAAGTGAGACAACATTGGAAATAACTGTAGAACCTGATCTGTGTTTGGACTGTTTTGATCCTGTGGAGCTTCCTGAGTTATCAGAAATATTAGCTTCATCTAAACCTTCAGCTTGTATGTTAGACCCAATCCCAACCAAATTATTTAAGGAAGTGTTCCCTCTGATTACCAGCCCCATTTTAGATGTCTATCTTTAGTAAATGGATATGTACCACAGGGTTTTAAGGTAGCTGTAATTAAACCTTTACTTAAGAAACCTTTGCTTGATCGAGATGACTTGAAAAATTACAGACCTATATCCAATCTTCCATTCTTATCTAAAATTCTTGAGAAAATAGTTGCTAATCAAATGTGTGAGCATTTACACAGCAATGACCTGTTGAAGAGTTTCAGTCAGGCTTCAGAGCTCATCATAGCACTGAAACAGCTCTGCTGAAAGTCACTAATGATATTCTTATGGCCTCAGATAATGTGTCTGTCCTGGTTCTGTTAGATCTCAGTGCTGCATTTGATCCAGTCGACCATAATATTCTCTTAAAAAGGCTGGAATATGCTGTAGGGATCAGGGGAACAGCGCTAGGTTGATTTAAATCTTATCTGTCTGACAGATTCCAGTTTGTTCATGTAAATGATAAATCATCTTTAAACTCCAGGGTTAATTGTGGAGTACCACAGGGTTCAGTACTTGGGCCAATTCTCTTTACTATATATATGGTTCCAATAGGTCAAATTATCAGGCAGCATAGGACATATTTTCACTGTTACGCTGATGATACTCAGCTTTACTTATCCATAAATCCTGATGAGCCCAACCAGTTAGATAGATTACAAGCATGTCTTGAAGATATAAAAACTTGGATGACTTTAAAATCTTTGCTTCTAAATTCAGACAAGACAGAAGTTGTCGTCTTTGGACCGGAGTCTTTAAAAAAGAAACTGCTTAGTCAATCACTTAACCTGGATGGCATTAAATTGACCTCCGGTAAAAAACCTTGGTGTTATTTTTGACCAGGACATGTCATTTAAATCCCATATTAAACAGGTTTCTAGGATTTCCTTCTTTCACCTCCGGAACATTGCCAAAATTAGAAATATCCTATCTAGGAGTGACGCTGAAAAACTAGTCCATGCATTTGTTACTTCAAGGCTGGACTATTGTAATTCTTTACTATCAGGATAAAATCCACAAAAGAATTTAAAATTCTCCTCCTCACATATAAAGCCCTTAATGATTAAGCTCCATCATACATCAGAGATCTGATTGTTCCATATGTTCCTAACAGGGCGCTTCGTTCTCAGAGTGCAGGTTTACTGGTGGTTCCTAGAGTCTCTAGAAGTAGAATGGGAGGCAGATCCTTTAGTTATCAGGCTCCTCTCCTGTGGAACCAGCTCCCAGTTTTAGTCCGTGAGGCAGACACCCTGTCTACTTTTAAGGCTAGGCTTAAAACTTTTCTTTTTGATAGAGCTTATAGTTACAGCAGCTTTGGTTATCCTGAGCTATCTTCCTTATTTTTTACCTCCGTCTTCTTCCCTCCCTCTTGGATGGAGTAAGGGGGAGTCAGGTTTAACCCAAACCGGCTCAGTTATGGTTGAGGTGCAAACACACCCTCCATTTCTGCTACCTGTATGACCCCTTCTCTTTTCCAATGGTTATAATCAGTCTGACAGAGAGAGGTATCCCAATCCTTGTGGTTTTTAGTATAACAATGACCATCAGCGGGACCTTTTGTGGGGTGCCTTGAGACGACATTGTTGTAAATAAGCGCCGTCTAACTGAATAATCTGAACTGAAACTTTCTGTGTAGTTATGCTGCTATAGGCTTAGGCTGCTGGAGGACATAATGGCCACTTTCACCCTCTTTGCTACATTCTCACACTACTCTCCAATTTTGCATTATTTGCTGTTATTTCAGCTTTTAACTTTGTTCTTTCTCTTTTCTCTTTCTAGAAGCTACACCTAGCCTGATCGGTGTCTGTGACACCTTTCTGGAGATGGGGCATCATCCGAGCTTCTGCTGGCAACAACTTAATGCTCACCCTCTACCGATGATCCACTTGGCCCTGTCTTTCAGTGTTTAACTCTTTCTCTCTCCTAGACATGGTGATTGACTGAGCTTTTACTATAACTGATTATATGTGCTCTCTTTCAGACTCTAAGCTTGAAAACTGGCTCAGAGTTTATCTGTTCTTTCTTTCTAGGTGAAACGACTAAAGGAGCTACATCCATTAACATTTACTTTTCCTTCCCATAGAAAGTACTCATAGATCAGTGCTTCTTTGTTCTCTTTGTGTCCCTGCTCTGTTCTCTCTAACCCCCAGTTGGTCGTGGCAGATGGCCGCTCACACTGAGCCTGGTTCTGCTGGAGGTTTCTTTCTGTTAAAAGGGAGTTTTTCCTCTCCACTGTCGCTACATGCATGCTCAGTCTGAGGGATTGCTGCAAAGTCAACGCCAGTGACTGTCCACTGTCTCTACATGCTCATCCAGGCGGAGGGAATGCTGCAAGTCACTGACTGGATGCAATCTGCTGGGTTTCCTTAGATAGAAAAACTCTTTATCCAATTTGAATAAATAACAGAATCTGATAATCTGGCTGCACTGTTCAATAGTTAGGACTAATTGGAATGTATGTACCTGACTTTTGTGAAGTGCCTTAAGACGACATGCGTTGTGAATTGGCGCTATATAAATAAACTGAATTGAATTGAATTAATCAGTTATGCTTTCACCCCACCTATTCTCCTCTGAACAACGTCTCAAGTATGTGGGGTCCTTTCCTCTTCCATCCTGCTACGCTGTAGAACGCTTGAGCCTTCAAGAACAACAGGTGTTTAACAGCTGGTACAGAAAAGCGAGCAAAGGGATCTTTGACTTTGAGAAGGAAGCTCTTCGTTATTGTAAAAATGATGTGGACATTCTTTATAAAGGTTGTGTTAAATTCAGGGATGAGTTCTTTAAGGAGACAAGTGTTGATCCGCTTAAATGCGATAGCCTTAGCCTGCATGAAGGTTTCTGTAACCAATTTCCTTCCTCCTTAAACCTTGGCCATCCCCTCACCTCTAGACTACAGGCGTAGTAGTAAGACGTTTTCCAGCGCGTCCATTCAATGGCTCGGGTGGATTTCAGACAGCAGAAAAATAGAGATCGAACATGTGTTAAACAAGGGGGAAAAGCAAATCGGTCCATATTCTGTGGATGGGTTTGCGGAGATTAACGGTGGAAAGGTTGCATTCGAATTTTACGGCTGTTTGTTCCATGGCTGTAAATTGTGTTATTCACCTCATGAGACGTGCTTTAAAAGGGACTGCATTTGAACAGTTTTATGCAGCCACTGTTGAGAGAAGCAAGGTACTCCAAACTGTGTATGGCCTTCGTCTTGAGGTTACTTGGGAGCATGAGTGGACTGAAATGAAAAAAATCACACCCGGGGGTGATCAGCTTTCTTGAGAAAGTTAATGCACCCGAACCGCTATCACCCCGTGATGCTCTGTACGGTGGTCGCACCTGCCCTATGAGGTTGAGGTACACAGCGGAGCCGGGTGAAACTGTACATTATGTGGATTACACATCTCTGTACCCCTATGTAAATGCTAACTGCGTCTTTTCCCTCGGGCACCCTACCATCATTTACAAAGATTTTGATGATCCCAGCAGCTACTTTGAATTCAATTCAATTCAATTCAGATTACTTATATAGCACCAATTCACAACACATGTTGTCTCAAGGCACTTCACAAAAGTCAGTTACATACATTCCAATTAGTCCTAACCATTGAACAGTGCAGTCAGAGTTAGTTATTTATTCAAATTGTATAAAAAGTTTTCTGTCTAAGGAAACCCAGCAGATTGCATCCAGTCAGTGACTTGCAGCATTCCCTCCGCCTGGATGAGCATGTAGAGACAGTGGACAGTCACTGGCGTTGACTTTGCAGCAATCCCTCATACTGAGCATGCACGTAGCGACAGTGGAGAGGACTCATAGAGTCCTGCAAAGGACTCTATGTGTCAGTGAGAAAAAAAAAAACGTGTTTTTGTTTTTTAACGGCAATGATTAGCAGTAGCATTGGAAAAGCTAACATGGCTATGTAGGTCGGTCGTGTGGATGAATATCACGAATCAAAGGAAGATTTTGAGTCATATTTGCAGCGTTTGGAGCAATGGATGTTTGCAAATGATGTTCCAGATGAGAAGAAAGTATTTATATCTCTTTCTGTGATTGGAGCAGACATGTACAGGGTGCTAAAGAATCTGGTGTCTCCAAAAGTACCGAGCACTATGGGATACACAGCGCTGACAGGAGTGTTAAGTACACATTGCTGAATGTTTTTGATTCCAGAAACGTAACCATAAAGAAGGAGAGTCAGTTTTTAACTATGTCGTAGCCCTGAGGCAGTTGTCACCTACATGCAATTATGGACAATATTTGGATGAGGCCCTGAGAGATCGTTTTTTTGTTAGTGGGCTGATTCTGATGCTGTGCTGCGCAAACTACTATCAGAAAAGGATCTTACTTTTTCACGTGTACGTGTACTAAAATGACAGGTGTTTCAGTTTAATTGTCTAACCCCTGTAGTGTTTGATGATATGTTGTGGTACCAGTACAGAACGAAACTCAAAAAGTGACCCGACCATTGATCATTGTTCAGGGAGACAGACCAGCTCTGATTGGAAGAAACTGGTTTAAGAAACTACAGTTAAACTGGAAACAGATTTTCACAGTACACAAGGTACTGGTGCAGACCGAAGCAAAGCCAGAAATAAAAAAAGTGATCCAGTAAGCTGGACCTTTGTCATGCCTACCAGCAGCTACAGTGGGATGAAGAATCAGAGAATAATTTAGTCATCAACACAAAAATAGGTCTGTACAAAAACAATTGCCTCAGCTATGATGTTTCCAGTGTTCCTGCTATTTTCCAGTCTGTGATGGATCAAATCCTGCAAGGGATGGATCATGTGACCTGTTTTTTAGATGATATTCTCATCACTGTTTTATCTGTGAGGAGAACAATTAAAGAGGTTGGAGAAGGTGCTCACATGTCTGGAGAAGCATGGTGTCAAAGTGAAGCTTTCCAAGTGCCAGCTTTTTTGAAGCAGTGTGGAGTACCTTGGACATCGTATTGACAAAGATGGACTGCATCCAACAGAGGAAAAAGTAGCAGCCATATCAGATGCACCAGAGCCAACTAATATCACTGAACTGAAGTCCTTCTTAGGTCTTCTAAATTACTACAGTCGGTTTTTGGAAAACCCATCCACCATTCTTCAGTTTTTGCATAACCTGTTGAGAAAAGAAGCAACATAGAATTGGACAATGGAATATGCAACTGCATTTAAGGCTGTGAAAAGACCAAGTATTGGTGCACCACAGCACACGTCTACCGTTGAGGTTAGCCTGTGATGCATCCCTTACGGGGTAGGTGCAGTTATAGTTCATGTCATGGAAAATGGAGAGGAAAGGCCTGTGGCATTTGCATCAAGGACATTAACTGAAACTGAGCAGAAGTATGCCCAGACAGAAAAAGAGACACTTGCAATAATTTTTGGAGTAAAGAAATTCCACATATATCTGTATGGGAGAAAATTTACCCTCATAACGGATCACAACACTCGCTGCATTGAGGATGCAACACTGTGCTCTTATTTTAATGGCATAAAACTATGACATTGAATACAGAAGATCTGCTGAACATGCAAATGCCGATGCATTTTCACGGCTACACCGCAACTCACTGGACAGTACTGCAGAGGAAGGAAGTGTCTTTTATTTCTCACACATGGAAGAGCTACCACTATTAGCTAAAGATATTAAGCGAACAACCATGAAAGAACCAATTCTCAGTAAAGTATGGAGCTACACCATGAATGGCTAGCCAAGTTATGTCCAAGATGATGCACTCAAGCCTCATTTTATAGACAGACAAGAGCTATCAGCAGAACAAGGATGTATTCTTTGGGGAAAACGGGTCATCATTCCACCAGTCTACTGACAGAAAGTACTAGCAGACCTGCATCATGAGCATCCAGGCATCTGTCGTATGAAAGCTCTCGCCCGCAGTTAGCTGTGGAGGCCAGGCTGTGAATGTGACATACAAGAACTGGTTCAAAGCTGTTCAATCTGTCAAGCAGTCCAGAAGTTGCCAGCCTTTGCATCACTCCATCCCTGGAGATGGCCTGAAAGAGTTTGTCAACGGATTAGCATTGATTTTGCTGAAAAAGACAAGCAGTATTTTGTAGTTGTTATCGATAGTCATTCAGAATGGTTGGAGGTTCATCACATGGCATCCATTACCTCGCACAATACCACTAAAGTTTTGAGGAGCTTATTTGCGGCATATGCAATCCCCGAAGAATTGGTTTCAGACAATGGACCTTAACTTGTGTCAAAGGAATTCACTCAGTTCTTGCAGTTAAATGTGATCAGGTGCACAGCTGTACCTGCATATCATCCTGCATCAAATGGGAGAGAGATCAATACAGATCCCGAAACGATCCCTGATGAAGAATGTGCTGGAAGCAGGAGGCAAGGCCGCATTGCCACTCAGTCATCGACTAGCAAACTTCCTTATCATGTATCGAAACCTCACACATTGACAGGTCAAACACCAGCAGAGTTGTTCCTGAAACGCCAGATCCGAACTCATTTCAGTCTGCTGAAGCTTGAGCTTACCAGACACATTGAACAGAAACAGTCTGAGCAAAAGCGACACCATGATCACAGAGTTCCACCTATTCATGTTTTTTTGGAAGGAGAGACTGTACCTATCCGAAACTTCTGGGGTGGATAAGAGAAATGGGCTCACGGAAAAGTTCTGGAGAAACTGGGAAGTGTTACTTATTTGATAAAAGATGGACAGAGAACATGCACAATACATGTAGACCACGTTACCATGGAGAAAAACTGTGGAGAAGCCATTAGTTATATCCTCACCAATTCCAGGGAAAAGACCAGAAGGCATCATGGACTGTGTGGTCTGGAGATAACACCAAGTTCACCTGGGAACTTGACAACACACCCAATACCTGCTGAATCACCTCAACCAACAACAGAAGAGACATCAGTATCAACCCCAGAAAAAATCCAAAGCCCATGGGTTAAGCGCAGATACCCCGAAAGACGTTGTTTTCCCCCAAAAAACTAAATCTTTGAAAATGTAGAAAATAGGGTTCAGTTGTTACTGCCAGTAGGTTCATAAGGGATGCAGTATTGGAAAATGTTTACAGTTTTATTAGATTTTCGAGTAAAGGCAGTAGAATTTTCTATTTCGCAGAATAGCATGTATTTTCCGATATTTTGCTTGTTTGAATTAGAAAGCTAAAAGGGGAGGAATGTAATAGATTGCGTTGTTGCCCCCTAGAGGTTCAAATAAATAAGTGCTTGTTGCAGGGATAGTTTCACTTGACCAACAGATTAAAAAGATAGGCACAAGGCAGCTTATGTGTGTTATGTTCTAGACTGTAAAAATAATAAAACAGTTTCAATGTTCTTCCTCCTTGGTTATTTGCAGTTATTTGCAGATTTTTAAAAATATTTATCTGGACAATGATCTTGCTGTTGTTCCGCTAAACCATGAAATAATGCCTAACTCAGTCGCAGTTGCTCTGGCGCAGTCCTCCATCTTAGAAATGTAGCATCGGTCCAGGACCTGCCGCTCAGTAAAATGCCTCCAATACGGCCAAACCCATCAGCTGTCTGGTTAGATTGTTAAATTTGTGATTGACATTACCTTGACCAATTGGCTGAGTTCCTGTCAAATCCGTACTTACAAGTTGAAATTCGGACGCAAATTAGGGAGCTTGAGCACACAGTTTCACATGTTCTATTTTGTATAGGATGTGTCCTTTAAGGCTATGCCTAGTGGGTTCATCCCTTCATGTGCAGCGCAGCACTGAAAACTTTAGACCACCCCCACCTGCTGTGTAGGCCTCACCTTGGTCCGTCTAAATTACGGTGAGACCGTGCAAATGGCTCCCATTTTTTCTTCAGCGACAGCTTAAGGGTACTGATTTCACAACAAAAGAACAATGGGTAGCGCCGGCACTATCTGCCTTTTCCCAGCATGTCACACAGGTTACATAATGAGCAATGACCTGCATGCCATCTGCGAGGGCTACCTCGGTCCCATCCATGCTAACCTGGCTCTGACCCTGCAGTCCACCCGCCCTTCCTGCAGGCGCCTTCCTCTGGAGAAGAAGCAACGGCAGCTAGCTAGCCATTTTCTCCCCGCTAGAAGAGGAATTCCCCATTGCGGACCAATGCTCCCTGGTGAAGGCATTGGACATCTTCGATGCTGGGCGGGAATCGGACGATTCCACCTCCAAGACAGCGACTGGTTGTTTCTTCGTTCCCCTCCGGCCAGGGCCTTCCGATGTCAGCATCCACCCTACTTCCAGCGATGGCCGTGCTTGTTAGTGCTCTGGCGGACATCATAGCCAAGGTAGCTAATGCTAAAGATGTCTCTGTTCCCGTGCCCTTAGTCCAGCTTCCTACTGATAACCTGGTGGCAAAATTCACCCCAGCTTATCCAACTCGCTGAGATCCGGTCTGGCCCTGTTTCCCTGTGGTAACTGCTTACCTGTCAGGAGCGGCGGCCTAGCCGCTTCAGCTGAAGGCTCCGGTCTCCGCCTTCACACCCATAATGAGGGTGGAGTTCCTTGATATATCTGGGGTTTCCCCCAATTCCTGCGTTGGAGCCCAGTCTCGGCAGTTTTTGGGGTTATGTCGGCCCGGCGCGTCGGACGACGGCCTGGGCCCACCTCCTCCAGCGATCAGATCATGGCCAGGCTCACAGATCGCTCCCACTAGTGTGCCACTCAAGTCGCTGCGGCGACGAACAACACCGCATTCCTGGCCTACTCAATTTCTAAGAAGGCTCCGGAGATGAAGTTGGGTAACGTCACTTCCTGTTTTCGCTGTTGCACTTGGTGAATTGTTTGGTGTGTGAAGGCTCTCTCGTTTGATCTGATTTCTCTCCACTGTGATATGTCTTACTTGTTCTAATACATAAGCACGTTAAAACACATACTTTCTGTTGCTGTATTTAAGTTGGGGTACTCTCCGTGTCTTACACAGTTTTCTAGTAGTGGTAAGGGGTCGCTAGCTTAGCGTTAGCTTTAGCTCCACCATGGCTACCCATTCTGCTGTTTCTCTCTCCGAGCCTTCTCCTCTCTCCTGCTCTCTGTGTCAGATGTTCAGTTACTCCTCTGCCTCCTTTAGTGATAATGGTACGTATAATAAATGTAGCATTTTTGTAGCTTCGGAGGCGAGGGTGTCGGAATTGGAGGCCCGGCCACCGAGGGTAGCTCCCCGTAGCAGTCCTCCAGCAGAGCCCGCATAGCCAGGGCATCAGGCCGGCTGGGTGACGGTACGTAGAAAGCATAGTCCTAGATCCGAGCCCACAGGTCACCACCATCCCGTCTGCATGTCTAACAGATTTTCCCCGCTCAGCGACACACCTGCTGAGAAGCCAACTCTGGTAATTGGCAGCTCCATAGTCAGAAACGTGGCACTAGATACACCAGCGACCATAGTCAAATGTCTGCCAGGGGCCAGAACGGGCGACATCAAATCCTACCTGAAACTGCTGGCTAAGGATAAGCGTAAATACAGTAAGATTGTTATTCACGCTGGCGGTAATGACACCCGGTTACGTCAATCGGAGGTCACCAAAGTTAGTGTTGCTTCGGTGTGTAAATTTGCCAATACAATGTCGGACTCCGTCATTTTCTCTGGTCCCCTCCCCGATTTAACCAGTGAAGACATGTTTAGCCGCATACTGTCATTCAACCGCTGGCTGTCTAGATGGTGTCCAGAAAACAATGTGGGTTACATTGATAACTGGCGAACATTTTGGGGAAAACCTGGTCTGATCCGGAGAGACGGCATCCATCCCACTTTGGATGGAGCAGCTCTTCTTTCTAGGAATCTGGCTGAATTTATTAGTTCTCCAAAGCTCTGACAACCCAGTGTTCAGACCAGGAAGCAGGGTCGTAGTTTAACACTCCTCTCTGCAGCTTCTGTACTGCTACCCACTCATTACCCTATTTATTCTCATAAAAATAAACACAACTCAGACTAAAAAGAAAAATAAAACAATTAAATGTGGCCTACTGAACATAAGATCTCTCTCTTCAAAGACATTGCTAGTTAGTGACCTGATTTGTGATCAGATTGATTTATTTTGCCTCACAGAAACCTGGCTGCAGCAAGAGGATTATGTTACTATAAATGAGTCAACTCCTACAAATTATTTGAATTTTCACATTCCTCGAAATACTGGGCGAGGAGGAGGAGTAGCAACCGTCTTTCAGTCCGATTTTTTGATTAGTCCCAGACCAATCAATAGCTACAACTCTTTTAAATATTTAATCCTTAGTTTTCCTCATCCAAATTGCAAAGCACTAAAACCACTTCTATTTTTTGTTTTGTACCGTCCACCAGGCCTTTACTCTCAATTTTTAGATCAATTTTCAGACCTTTTATCTGATTTAGTGTTAAATACAGATAAAGTTATTATAGTGGGGGATTTTAACATTCATGTTGACACTGAAAGTGATAGCCTAAATATAGCCTTTAATGCTATCTTAGACTCATTGGCTTTGCTCAAAACATTAACAAACCTACCCACCTTTGTCTTCATTCTCTGGACCTTGTGCTGACATATGGCATTGAGTGTAAAGACATAATATTTTCTCATAACCCTGTCCTGTCTGACCATTTCTTAATAACCTTTGAGTTTAATTTAACCTAGTATTCCACACCTGAAAGAAAATTTCATTATAGTAGATCATTATCAGACGATGCTGTAACAACCTTTAAATAATCTGTTCCACTTTTAATCTCCTCATTATCACTGAAAACACAGTGGAGGGCAATAATTCTGTTTCTGGCCCTTCACAAATTGATTCTCTTGTTCATAGTGTTACTTCATCATTGCGTGGTGCATTAGACAATGCAGCCCCCTTGAAAAAGAAGGTAATTATTCATAGGAGGCTGACTCCATGGTTTAATCCAGAGCTGCGTACTTTAAAGCACAATGTTAGAAAATTGGAGAGAAAATGGCGCTCTATGCACCTAGAGGATTCCTACTTAATCTGGAAAAATAGCCTACTGTTGTATAAAAAGACACTTCACCAAGCCAGAACAGCTTATTTCTCATCATTAATAGAAGAGAACAAGAATAATCCTAGGTTTCTCTTTAGTACAGTTGCTAAACTTACACAGAGTCATAGCTCTGTTGACTCTTAGCAGTCATGACTTTATGGGATTCTTCCAAAATAAAATTGATTCTATTAAAAATAAAATCTTTGACATACTCCCGAAGATGATTACTTCATCCTCAGCAAGTGAGATAACATTGGAAATAACTGTAGAACCTGATCTGTGTTTGGACTGTTTTGATACTGTGGAGCTTCCTGAGTTATCAGAAATATTAGCTTCATCTAAACCTTCAACTTCTATGTTAGACCCAATCCCAACCAAATTATTTAAGGAAGTGTTCCCTCTGATTACCAGCCCCATTTTAGATGTCTATCTTTAGTAAATGGATATGTACCACAGGGTTTTAAGGTAGCTGTAATTAAACCTTTACTTAAGAAACCTTTGCTTGATCGAGATGACTTGAAAAATTACAGACCTATATCCAATCTTCCATTCTTATCTAAAATTCTTGAGAAAATAGTTGCTAATCAAATGTGTGAGCATTTACACAGCAATGACCTGTTGAAGAGTTTCAGTCAGGCTTCAGAGCTCATCATAGCACTGAAACAGCTCTGCTGAAAGTCACTAATGATATTCTTATGGCCTCAGATAATGTGTCTGTCCTGGTTCTGTTAGATCTCAGTGCTGCATTTGATCCAGTCGACCATAATATTCTCTTAAAAAGGCTGGAATATGCTGTAGGGATCAGGGGAACAGCGCTAGGTTGATTTAAATCTTATCTGTCTGACAGATTCCAGTTTGTTCATGTAAATGATAAATCATCTTTAAACTCCAGGGTTAATTGTGGAGTACCACAGGGTTCAGTACTTGGGCCAATTCTCTTTACTATATATATGGTTCCAATAGGTCAAATTATCAGGCAGCATAGGACATATTTTCACTGTTACGCTGATGATACTCAGCTTTACTTATCCATAAATCCTGATGAGCCCAACCAGTTAGATAGATTACAAGCATGTCTTGAAGATATAAAAACTTGGATGACTTTAAAATCTTTGCTTCTAAATTCAGACAAGACAGAAGTTGTCGTCTTTGGACCGGAGTCTTTAAAAAAGAAACTGCTTAGTCAATCACTTAACCTGGATGGCATTAAATTGACCTCCGGTAAAAAACCTTGGTGTTATTTTTGACCAGGACATGTCATTTAAATCCCATATTAAACAGGTTTCTAGGATTTCCTTCTTTCACCTCCGGAACATTGCCAAAATTAGAAATATCCTATCTAGGAGTGACGCTGAAAAACTAGTCCATGCATTTGTTACTTCAAGGCTGGACTATTGTAATTCTTTACTATCAGGATAAAATCCACAAAAGAATTTAAAATTCTCCTCCTCACATATAAAGCCCTTAATGATTAAGCTCCATCATACATCAGAGATCTGATTGTTCCATATGTTCCTAACAGGGCGCTTCGTTCTCAGAGTGCAGGTTTACTGGTGGTTCCTAGAGTCTCTAGAAGTAGAATGGGAGGCAGATCCTTTAGTTATCAGGCTCCTCTCCTGTGGAACCAGCTCCCAGTTTTAGTCCGTGAGGCAGACACCCTGTCTACTTTTAAGGCTAGGCTTAAAACTTTTCTTTTTGATAGAGCTTATAGTTACAGCAGCTTTGGTTATCCTGAGCTATCTTCCTTATTTTTTACCTCCGTCTTCTTCCCTCCCTCTTGGATGGAGTAAGGGGGAGTCAGGTTTAACCCAAACCGGCTCAGTTATGGTTGAGGTGCAAACACACCCTCCATTTCTGCTACCTGTATGACCCCTTCTCTTTTCCAATGGTTATAATCAGTCTGACAGAGAGAGGTATCCCAATCCTTGTGGTTTTTAGTATAACAATGACCATCAGCGGGACCTTTTGTGGGGTGCCTTGAGACGACATTGTTGTAAATAAGCGCCGTCTAACTGAATAATCTGAACTGAAACTTTCTGTGTAGTTATGCTGCTATAGGCTTAGGCTGCTGGAGGACATAATGGCCACTTTCACCCTCTTTGCTACATTCTCACACTACTCTCCAATTTTGCATTATTTGCTGTTATTTCAGCTTTTAACTTTGTTCTTTCTCTTTTCTCTTTCTAGAAGCTACACCTAGCCTGATCGGTGTCTGTGACACCTTTCTGGAGATGGGGCATCATCCGAGCTTCTGCTGGCAACAACTTAATGCTCACCCTCTACCGATGATCCACTTGGCCCTGTCTTTCAGTGTTTAACTCTTTCTCTCTCCTAGACATGGTGATTGACTGAGCTTTTACTATAACTGATTATATGTGCTCTCTTTCAGACTCTAAGCTTGAAAACTGGCTCAGAGTTTATCTGTTCTTTCTTTCTAGGTGAAACGACTAAAGGAGCTACATCCATTAACATTTACTTTTCCTTCCCATAGAAAGTACTCATAGATCAGTGCTTCTTTGTTCTCTTTGTGTCCCTGCTCTGTTCTCTCTAACCCCCAGTTGGTCGTGGCAGATGGCCGCTCACACTGAGCCTGGTTCTGCTGGAGGTTTCTTTCTGTTAAAAGGGAGTTTTTCCTCTCCACTGTCGCTACATGCATGCTCAGTCTGAGGGATTGCTGCAAAGTCAACGCCAGTGACTGTCCACTGTCTCTACATGCTCATCCAGGCGGAGGGAATGCTGCAAGTCACTGACTGGATGCAATCTGCTGGGTTTCCTTAGACAGAAAACTTTTTATACAATTTGAATAAATAACTAACTCTGACTGCACTGTTCAATGGTTAGGACTAATTGGAATGTATGTAACTGACTTTTGTGAAGTGCCTTGAGACAACATGTGTTGTGAATTGGTGCTATATAAGTAATCTGAATTGAATTGAATTGAATTCAAAGTAGCTGCTGGGATCATCAAAATCTTTGTAAATGATGGTAGGGTGCCCGAGGGAAAAGACGCAGTTAGCATTTACATAGGGGTACAGAGATGTGTAATCCACATAATGTACAGTTTCACCCGGCTCCGCTGTGTACCTCAACCTCATAGGGCAGGTGCGACCACCGTACAGAGCATCACGGGGTGATAGCGGTTCGGGTGCATTAACTTTCTCAAGAAAGCTGATCACCCCCGGGTGTGATTTTTTTCATTTCAGTCCACTCATGCTCCCAAGTAACCTCAAGACGAAGGCCATACACAGTTTGGAGTACCTTGCTTCTCTCAACAGTGGCTGCATAAAACTGTTCAAATGCAGTCCCTTTTAAAGCACGTCTCATGAGGTGAATAACACAATTTACAGCCATGGAACAAACAGCCGTAAAATTCGAATGCAACCTTTCCACCGTTAATCTCCGCAAACCCATCCACAGAATATGGACCGATTTGCTTTTCCCCCTTGTTTAACACATGTTCGATCTCTATTTTTCTGCTGTCTGAAATCCACCCGAGCCATTGAATGGACGCGCTGGAAAACGTCTTACTACTACGCCTGTAGTCTAGAGGTGAGGGGATGGCCAAGGTTTAAGGAGGAAGGAAATTGGTTACAGAAACCTTCATGCAGGCTAAGGCTATCGCATTTAAGCGGATCAACACTTGTCTCCTTAAAGAACTCATCCCTGAATTTAACACAACCTTTATAAAGAATGTCCACATCATTTTTACAATAACGAAGAGCTTCCTTCTCAAAGTCAAAGATCCCTTTGCTCGCTTTTCTGTACCAGCTGTTAAACACCTGTTGTTCTTGAAGGCTCAAGCGTTCTACAGCGTAGCAGGATGGAAGAGGAAAGGACCCCACATACTTGAGACGTTGTTCAGAGGAGAATAGGTGGGGTGAAAGCATAACTGATTAATTCAATTCAATTCAGTTTATTTATATAGCGCCAATTCACAACGCATGTCGTCTTAAGGCACTTCACAAAAGTCAGGTACATACATTCCAATTAGTCCTAACTATTGAACAGTGCAGCCAGATTATCAGATTCTGTTATTTATTCAAATTGGATAAAGAGTTTTTCTATCTAAGGAAACCCAGCAGATTGCATCCAGTCAGTGACTTGCAGCATTCACTCCTCCAGGTTGAGCATGTAGAGACAGTGGACAGTCACTGGCGTTGACTTTGCAGCAATCCCTCATACTGAGCATGCATGCAGCGACAGTGGAGAGGAAAACTCCCTTTTAACAGGAAGAAACCTCCAGCAGACCCAGGCTCAGTGTGAGTGGCCATCTGCCACGACCGACTGGGGGTTACAGAAAACTGAGCAGAGACACAAAGAGAACAAAGAAGCACTGATCCAGAAGTACTTTCTATGGAAAGGAAAAGGTAAATGTTAATGGATGTAGCTCCTTTAGTCGTTTCACCTAGAAAGAAGGAACAGATACCGGTATTATCTACAATATACAGGTGACACTTTTTCTTATTAATCAGTTCACAGTCTAACGTTCCTTTAACCTTACGTTTCGACCCTCCTGCAGGGTCATTAACTACCTGTAGAACAAATTCCATTCTCATCTAAAAAATCCTCGAAAGCACGCAGAATCATATTTCCATCATCGGTAACGGTAAACGTGACGTTACGGTTGACATTTTCCCCGACTAATTCTAGCTGTACAATATCGTTACGTCTGGTTAAAGATCTTGCAGTGTCGGCTAATTCAGCGACAATACGCATGATGTTTATATACAATGCTGCAAGATCAGGGACATTACCCGGGCAGGGAGGTGGGATGGCGAAAGGTCTCCTTATTTCAATGTTATTAAAATGTTCACGTTGAATCTGATCAGGGTTGACTACAACCTCCGGATTGAAATTACCACCATGCTGCCCAGTATGATCAGCGGCGTGTGACGTTGAAGGAATTCGTAAGTTATCTGATTCATTTTGATGAATACTGTGTGGAGACGGTGCTCTATTTAAATCTTCAACTGCCTGTTCTAGTGAGTGTTAAAAGTCACCGTGCACATTTTCACTGTTGTTAACAGGAGATGCATCTTCACTTAACCCGATGTTATCTGCTACTTCTGCATTAACGGGAATCTCACTGAGCTGAGCGACAGCACTCCTTATTTCATTCAGCGCAAGTCTAATTTGGTTATCCATATTTACATGAGTATAAGGAGAAGAAGAATAAAACCCCTCTGATTCATTTTGATGAATGCCGGGTGGAGACGGTGCTCTATTTAAATCTTCAACTGCCTGTTCTATAGAGTGTAAAACGTCACCGTGCACATTTTCACTGTTGTTAGCAGGAGATGCATCTTCACTTAACCCGATGTTATCTGCTACTTCTGCATTAACGGGAATTTCACTGAGCTGAGAGACAGCATTCCTTATTTCATTCAGCGCAAGTCTGATTTGGTTATCCATATTTACATGAGTATAAGGAGAAGAAGAATAAAGCCTGAGGGACCAGTTCCAGTTCAAATTACCTTGATATCAGCACAGTGTCTGGCATGCAGCCAAAAGCGTTAAGGTTGACGCTTTATTACGACGGTCACGTAAGGCTAGAGAAACTCTCTGTCTGCGCTGTTGCTGTCCGGGTCTGGATGGAATCTGCTCTACCATCAACGCTGCCTCTGGAAAGATAAAGAAAAAAGAAATTATTTAAATATACAAATTAATTCAGTAGGTAAAATCAGAATTAAAAGTACCATTCATTAAAACTCTAACAAGCTTCGCCCTGGTATACAGAGCAGATAGTCGCCGCCTTTTCCTTGGTGTAAGATATTCTGTGAAACAAAATAAAGTTACCTTACAATGCTGATCTTTCAAAAAAAAAAAATTCTGGTTTCTATGAAGATTTGGAAAGAACAGAATTTAGAAATACTATAACTTCACTTACTCCGTACACGGGGTATTTTAACGGTTCCGGGGGGTTTCAACTCTTCCTGCACTGAACTGCTGCAGTTCTGCGAAATGTTATCTAGGCTTAGGTTCTGGATTAAATCATTCGATAAATCTGTAAAATATTTATTCAAGGGTTAAAACAATTCTGCAATATCGCATACACCCGTGAAAACATATGCATGGAAAAATATATTTTTTAACTTACTCTCCTCTTCCGGAGCTGTTAATTTTTCCGGCGCACGATCAGGGGACTGTGGTGCATGAATGGGGTCACCCTCTCGTCCATGGATATATTCAGCTGGGACTGAAGACAAGTTTCCGTCTCAACTTTGATTTTTTTCGGGGGCAGACGGTTACAACCGCTGACCCCTCCAACGTTCAGGAATACGCCTCTCGTTAAATCTGTAAGTAGAATTTATTTCATTTATTTTTTAAATCACAAAATAGCATTCCCCAGTTGACTTAACTAGATGTTGTTGCAGTTAATAATCACCGTAGTCGGACTGTGTAAAAAGGATACCATCCAGCTCGTCACTTGTGGGTTCTAAAGAACATAAATTAAACATCTTCATTATTTTTTTATCAAGGAGCATTCACACACACGTAAGGAATTCTTATAGATGAATACTTGCTGTTAAAGATTGCGTTGTATTTCTCGATAGAAGCAGAATGACAGACTTCACCACCTTCTTTGTTTCCTGAAATATGTTCCGACATTTTTTTTTTCTCTTTACAAGTGTTCTAACAATATTTTGTCAAAGTGTGACATTTTTTGGACTTTGTTTGTGGCTTTGTTGTTTACTCTTTGCTTAGTTGTTTCACTTAGAATAGTTTCTTTATGTCTGTCATTATTATAGTTCTGTATCTCCCTTGGATTCTCTTTGTTTATTTATGTTAGGCATTTTATTCCCTCTCCTAGTTTAGTCCCTTAGGTTTAGGTCTAGTTAGGTCAGCTTTAGTTATTGTTTACATCTTTGTTTGTCCTCGTTTCATCTGCTTTATTCTCAGTTTGTTCTATCAGTGTTGGGTTAGGTCTGTTTCACTGTTTTGTTAATTAGTCCTTTTCCTCATGTCTCAGTTTTATTAGGTTCACCTGTTCCCTCTGCCTTCCTGCCTCCTTGCCTCACCTGTTCTTAGTTCCTTTGATTACTTGCCTTTGTCTTTCTCTGTGTATTAGTTGGTTTTGTTTCAACGCAAGTAGTCATGACGAGTTTCGAGCTGAGTTAAGTGAGCTAGCCCCTTCGGGCTCACGGGTTCGGCTGCGTTTAATGGAGGTCGGGGAGTGAAAGAGTGAATTGCAACGCTCTCAATGTTTTCCTATGGGATTTCATCTCCTATTTGTCTAACAGGCCTGCAACATTTTCACACTCTCCTGGAGGTTGTGAGTAATAAACTGACTGGTTTACATTTGTTTAGGATTGTATATTGATATAATTGAACTTTCCTTGTTTTGTTCTAGTTTGGTGAAAGGAAAAGGTGGCCATTAATATTTTATTTAAGCGGCCTTATGCAAAGAGGTGTATGTTGTTTAAATCTTATTGAAGGGTCGTTCAACTATAGAGTTACAGTGGTGCCAAAATAATAAGTTCTCTGTCATTTCAGTTTAATAAAGTTAGGCTGAATCATTTTGCCTAAAATTCTAATGTTTCTCTGGGTGGTATTTGTTATGAGCTAGGTCATTGGTGCTGCATACCAATTGGGGTACCGGATTGATATCGAACCAAAGCACCCTTCATTTTAGTTTTCTCGCATAAAATGGCTAGAGGTGCTACAGAAAGTGGTGGCCTGTATGGGGATTCAGTAGTGCAAAACATTTAGTCTGACCCAGAGAAAAGGTATACAGAAAGGATAAATGTAAGTAATACATTAAATGTTTATTGTTAAATCAAAGGTTTTCCCTTTAAAGCAGCCTGAAGAAGAACAAATTAGTCTATTTTCCTTGCGTTAATCAATGCAAGAGTCTGTTTATTAAAATAAAATAATAATACTAATAAACTTAGCTCAAAATACCAAAGGAGAAAAACTTGCTCTGTTCGCTTAACCTAACCTAACTAAGCAATAATTCTATAGAACTCTATAGCAAAGGTCATGGGGATGGCTCAGTTGAGACACTGGTGTAAGGGTGAAGGCATTGACCCAGAATATGCCATACTGGTCAAAGATGTCCCAGAAGCGGCAGAGGTGAATGTCATTGAAGAAACTCTGCAGTCAATCAAAGCACTTGGTCGGGTTAAGGTGAGAGGTAGGATGTATGATCCGCAGACTCAAAGCTTAACTGTGCTATGTGAGTGTAGGCAGAAAGTCAATGCTAAAGCCTGCCCGCTGGATGTCTTACCCGAAGGTTATGATGAGCCATGGAGAATCTTTGGACCTTCAGAAGAGGAAAATTAACTGCCAAACTCTGGAAATGGACCCAACCTATCTGCTGACTCGGGTCAAGATCCCTCATTTAAAAAATCCACCCCTGAAGCTATCATCAGAGCAGTTGGAGAAGTTCTTCAAATGACTAACCTTCGTTCCAGCGGTGAGAGTAGTCCTTACACATGCCTGCGCACTTTTTCTGGAGTGCGACCCACTCCTCCAGGAGAAGAAACATTGGAGAACTGGATTAAACAAGCAAGGTTAATGATCGAGGAGTCTGATCGACCTGAAAGAGAAATAAAAATGAGAGTCATGGAAAGTGTGAAGGGTCCAGCTCTAGAAATATTGCAAGCTGTTCGCTTCAATAACCATGATGCAACAGCTATGGAGTACCTCGAAACAACACGTTTGGCACCCAGGAAACCGGAGAAGACCTATACTTCATATTCAGACAGCTATGTCAACAACCAAGGAGATATGCATCTGCTGGAGGTCATAGTGTACCTGGACGATCTGATTGTCTTTGGCAAAACCCTTGAAGAGCATGAAGAGAAGCTGCTTAAGGTCATAGCACGCCTGGAGGAAGCTGGGTTAAAGCTGTCTCTTGACAAGTGCCAGTTTTGTTGTTCACAGGTTACCTATGTTGGCCATATCGTATCTGAGCATGGTATTGCTACCGACCCCAGAAAGGTGGAAGCTGTAACCCAGTGGAAGCAGCCAACTCATCTGTCTTCTCTGCAGTCGTTCCTTGGATTTTGTGGCTACTATCGCCGATTCATAAAAAACTATTCCATCATCGTCCGACCTCTTACTGAATTATGCAAAGGATATCCTCGCACACAAAAGAGAAGTAAGTCTAATCAGGGGACAAGTAAAAACTACTACAGGGTTAACGAGCCTTTCGGCGATCAATGGTCGTGCAGTGAGGCATTTTAGCAGATCATTCACTGCCTCACAAATGCACCTGTCCTGGCTTTTGCCGACCCGACCAAACCCTATACTCTCCACATAGATGCCAGTTTGAGTGGCCTGGGTCCTGAATCAAGAACACCATGAAGGATTGAGACCTGTGGCTTTTGCAAGCCGGAAGGTCAGTGCATCGGAAAAAAACTATACGGTGCACCGGCTTGTGTTTTTGGCTCTAAAGTGGGCTGTGGTTGACAAATTCCATGACTATTTGTATGGAGCTCAGTTTAAAGTGCAAACGGATAACAATCCTTTAACATATATTCTCACTACAGCTAGGCTCAATGCCACTGGTCATCACTGGCTCTCTGCCCTTTCCACATACAATTTCACCTTGCAGTACAGGTTAGGAGCTCACAACATCGACACTGATGCACTATCACGAAACCCCTTAACAACAGAGGATAAAAACTGGCAGGTTGTGCCCTCTGAAAGCGTCAAATCGTTGTGTAAGCAGATCAACACTCGGAAAGCTAGTGATGAGACAACTACAATAGCAGGGTCTATAGGAGTTTCACCTGACGGCATACCTGCCTTCTACGCTTATCCAGTTCCTCTCGATCTTGGTTGTTTGATGCGACTTAGCCACGACGACATCATCCAAGCCCAGGATGCTGACCCGGCGATCATTCCCATTAAGCAGTCACTTTGTCAGGGTACCCCATTCGCACCAGGGAATAACACTATGGCTAATTTGCTAAACAGAGAAGCGAGTAAACTGGTCATGAAAGATGGTTTGCTCTACAGAAAAGTTAAGAGACCCTCTGGAGCTAAAACTCATCAAATAGTGCTCCCGAAACAACATGTATCCATGGTGTTAAAATCACTCCATGATGAGTCTGGACACCTGGGAGTGGAAAAAACTGTTGGACTCATCCGTGACAGGTTCTATTGGCCCAAGATGGGAGCGGAGGTTGAGCAGTAAGAAGAAACTGTGGAAGATGTATCACTCGTAAAGCACTCCCGCAGCGAGCTGCTCCCTTAAAACAGATAACTAGTCAAGGCCCTCTCGACCTTGTGTGCATCGATTTTCTGCCACTTGAATCGGACTCGCAGGGGTTTTCTAACATCCTAGTTGTGACAGATCATTTTACATGGTATGCCCAAGCCTTCCCAGCTAAGGATCAAATGGCTGCCACAGTAGCAAAGATCCTTTGTGAGCGTTATTTCGTACATTATGGGCTCCCGGCACGCATACATTCAGATCAAGGGAGGGATTTTGAGAGCAGACTGATCAAAGATCTCTTACAGATGCTAGGGATCCGTAAGTCAAGAACGTCTCCCTATCACCCACAAGGGGACCCCCACCCCGAAAGATTCAACCGTACACTTCTGTTGATGCTGGGAACCCTTGATCCAAAGCGAAAGAACAAGTGGAGCCAAAAGATAAGTCAGTTGGTTCATGCCTACAACTGCACTCAAAATGAGGCAACTGGGTACTCGCCCTATTTGTTAATGTTTGGACGAGAGGCCCATCTACCAATAGACATATGCTTCTGTGTGCCAGATGAAAGTCATAAGTCTGTCTCCTATCATCAGTATGTCTCTAAGCTAAAGAAAGATCTTGAGAAAGCCTACGACTTGGCGACAGGGACAGCTGACAAGAATCATAAACGGAACAAGGCAGCTCACGATAAGCATGTGAGACAACATGTTCTGGAAAAGGGTGACAGAGTCTTACTGGAAAACTATGGGGTTACAGGAAAACAAAAGCTGACAGTCAAATGGAGACCTGTGCCCTATCTTTTTGTGGACAAATTACCCAATCTCCCCGTTTACAAGATTAAACCTGAACGAGGTGTGGGTGCAGAGAAGACAGTTCATCGGAATCACTTGTTGCCTATTGGACACCTTGTGAGACTTCCATTGGATGACAGTGAGATGGAACCACCAGAAAGACGTGTAACAAGAGCACAACAACAAAGGGCAAGTGGACTCCTGAAGTCTTCCAACAACGACGAGAAAATGTACTCAGCATCAGAAGATGAGGAAGTATAGTTACCCAAACCCTTGGGAGTCGACTTGCACATGCTAACTCATCCAGAGTTGTCCAACAGAATGTCTGGGCTCACTACCAGTGAAACTGACCAACCAAGATCAGTCCAAGATTTAAGAGAATTGGAGCCAGTTCTTAGTACCTGCTCAGACAATACCGCTATTCCTGACCCAGCCCTGGATGATCCAGTGGGGGAAACAGACCTCAACCCACTACAAATCTCTGCTGAAAGATCAAGGAGAATTGCCCGACCTGTAGTTTGGTTGAGCTACGATGAACTCGGCAAGCCTTCTGACCAGCCGGTGACAGTCTTCAGCCATGGAGTGTTGGTGGGAAGTGGAACCTGGCGAGTCACCAGAAGCCGGTTTTGCCATACCTTCTGGTGCCACCCCATGGCCATGTGTGAAACGTGTTCTAGGTTAAGTTCTCACTAAAACTGTCCTCGATTAGTTGTCTAACTTTTATTTTGATGAGGACATCAAAATCTTCTAGCAGGGGAAAGATGTAGCCCAGTGTTACACCGAGGTTACTGTAATGACTATGATGAGGTTAATAGAAATCTTACATAGGTCAAGACAAGACTCAAATATACTAAAAGTAAATGTTTATTTATTAATGTATAACATTGGTGATAACTTTGGATTTTATATTCTTGTTTCTGAAAGAAATACACCAGTATTTTCCTTTACTTTGATATTTAAATAATATAAAGGTAAGCTATTAAATAATTGGCTTACTTAGTAATTAAGACTGTATTATTCGTAAATCAACTAAGAGCATTATTTTATGTAAATACAATTAGAAAGATTCGCCCCCCTCTAATGATGACATCCGGTTAATGACGACATACGGTCACGCCCCCAGACGCCACTGGATGTCCCGCCCCGGGAAGTTCCGCCCCCACCTTTCAGAATTTTCACACCTCGTTTGATTGAAGGGTGTACATTTAGTCTCTAGGGGAAGCTCCAAAATGAATGGTCCGGAGTTTTGCTTCACTGTGCATGCTAGAACAGCGAAAACAGGCTGCAGCTGCAACCCGTGGTGGCAATCGAGAAGTGCAGTCACTTGACCGGGATGTCGTGAAAACCCTCCATTGGTTCACCCTCCCTGGTCCAGCTCCTGGAGTAGCTAAGATGATATTACTTTCATCTTTGTTTATAAACAGCTGAATTGGTCTAACGTGATTGTGGCAGAAGAGACTTAATCTCATTAACAAGGTCATAGCAAGGTCTTTCATTTGACTCTTGACATCACCAATGATTTTTGTTTGAATTTCTCTCTCCAGGCAGATTTGACTGGTGACTTTTTACATCTGAACTCACCCACTGCAAAGCAAGTAGTTTATAGTCCTTGGTGTCCTGTTTCTCCACCAAGAGTAAAGCCTCCCGATGCACTGCTGCAAAATCCTAAACTGGATGTTGACTCACATGGACTTGCAGGTTCTGTCACAACATGTACTCAAACCCAACAGCTTCTGCTCCTTTAGGTTTTCTTCTGTAGGTGCATGGTTAGGACTGTGCTGCTGAAAATCATGTGATCAGATTCCCACTCTTACATCCATCAGACACAAAGCCAGGCACATTGCCACATACTTCAGTTCAAGCACTACAGCTAAGGAGAAGCTTGCTCAAGTGCAGCAACAAGTGGGACGACCAACCCTGAAACTTATCAATGAGGTGCCAACATGCTGGAACAGCACATATGAAGTGCTGTCAAGGCTACATGATGCGAAGGAACCAATGTGGGTATCTCTGGCCTCTCTAAAAACAGATTTTACTCCACTTACAGCTGATGCGTATACCATCATAGGAAAAACACTTCTTGTGCTTGCTCCTTACTATCAAGCTACAGTGAAATTGTCTGTAGAGTGGCGAGTGTCAGGGTCAAAGGTCATCATGATGATGAAAATGCTTCAACATTGCACACCCAGTCAGCCATACACCTACATGAACACCTGAAGTCTCAAGTCACAGTCACTACTTCCAATCTGGAGTCATTAAGTGTGTTGATCCTACCAACACTTCTAGACCCAAGATTTAAATCACTTGGGTGCCGCAGTTCCTTCAAGTCTGATGAGGCCATCAGTAGACTGCTGTCAGAATGAGCGTCTGTCATTGGACACATAAATGAGCCCAAGCCAGGGCCGTCTTCACAACAGCTGTCTGCACCCACTTCAGGCATGTTATTCAGCATTATTTGTTTGTTGTTGTTTGGAAATCATGCACTAAAATGCCAATTTGTAGTTTTTTAGATAATTTTTGGCAACATCTCGACATCGAAGTGAGCAGGCATACAAAAGGTGCCACAAGTGATGACATCCAGGAGGTGCCTGGCAGAGGGCAATATTGCCAGGTCCCAGGATCCTATGAGACTCTGGGACAACCAAAAGACAATCTATCCAAACCTCTTCCGCCTTTTCATTACAATTTCTCTGCACTCCAGCCTCATCTGTGCCTTCAGCTGGAGAAGTTGTATCAAAAAAGCATAACAGACTTAATTTCAAAACATTGGAAAAACTCATTTTTTTGAATAAAAATTTGTGACACCGTATCGACACAGTATCAATACAGTTTGGCAATGTGTCGAAACGCTTCATTACGCCCCATCTCCCCATCACTACTAATTACAGTATATATGTAGATTATATTTATATTTTATTCTGAAAGGCTTAAATTTCGTAACTCGTACCTATCATGTATGCTCTCTTTGGGCTCCAAAGAACTTGGAGCGGAGCTTGACGGAGTTAACGCGGATGTAGTAGGCGCTGCTTTTCACAGACTCACGGAGGTGGTCTGGAATAGAACGAACACGTACAGGAGTGGAGGATGTGGAATCTGGGGCTTAGTCTTAAGGTAAAAGACTCCATATACTGGTTTTTGTATACAACAAAAACGGTGACCTCGTTCTACTACAGTACCGCAATTGCTACCATATAATGAGTCAAGGTACACAAACATTTTTCCAACCTTGTCACCATCTTTTACTTATTGCACAAAAACTTGCCACTTTGCCTTTCTGTTTAAGGGCCTTATTAGAATGCGTACCATCTTGGCCTCAGCTAATTGTTTATAAGGCCATGTATTTGGCCTTTTGAATTGCCAAATTTAATATTATTGTCCAACGATGTATTCTTCAGTACCCAAGGGGCACCAGGATTTCTTTGTCTAGGCTCCAAGTGATGTACACTGCATCCTGAAAACCAAGCCAAAATGTTGTCCAGCTGATATGCATGCCTTGCACACCAGGGTATCCTTTAACCCTCCCATGGTCCCAACTCAGCGCTTGTACAGAGCGAGGCAAATATCAGGGGAGGCGCAAGAGAGTTCCCTGAAACCAAGACATAGAGACAAAAAAAATAAATAAATAACATAGCCGGGGTCCCCCGACCCCTCTGGGACAGCAGGGAGAAGTAAAAATAAATAAATAAATAAAATTAAAAGCATAGCCAGGGTCCACTTGACCCCTTTGAGACAGCGGGGAGGCGTGAGAAAAAAAAAGAAAAGCATAGCCGTGGTCCACCCGACCCTTCTGGAACAGTGGGGAGAAGTAAAACTTAATAAATAAATAAAAATCTACTAAGATAATATAAATAAATATCACACCACCTAAACTTTCAGGGTGTGACAGGTATAATACACCATTTTCAGGATCTGATCTTTTCTCATCTCTTTCTCTTACACTGCTTAAACGCAAGGAACCAGCGTTCCATGACCATCTGCGCCGAGAACCGTCAGCGGGGCACGCGGGCCCTGCGCAACCAGCGCAGCGCTGCCGAGCTGCTCGAGGAACAGCCTCCTCCTGTGCCTTGTCTGAGAAATCCACCTGGGGTTGGTCTCCTGCCAGAGCACAAAGGCATAGTAGGCGGACATATCGAGGATGTTGTAAAAGAGGGCTGCTGTTTAGCGGCACGTCATCCTACGACAGCTGTAGGCAGCAAGGAGCTTTGTAGTGGAGCAGGACCAGAGGCTTCTTATCCCGGCGCTCGTGTGCACGATGCAGTGTGCTGAGCAGCCGCACGTTCCTGCCCTACTTGGACATGTAGGAGATGAGAACGGCGTGAGGCTTGAAGGCACAGGCCGTGGATAGCGCCCTGAGGGAGAACGCGACAGTGCGGGTGGCAGCTCGGGGTTTGTCTTTGCACACGGTCCCCCCAGGGTCAGGCTGCTACTGCTGCTCCTGTTGTTATTGCTTTTGCTGCTGTGCCTGTTTTTGTTGCTTCCTCCTCCTCCTACTCCTCCTTCTCCAGTGAGCAGATGCTCCGCCAGCTGGTACAAGGTGAAAAAGTTGTCGCACATTACGTTGCGTGCCCCGAGTCCTCGAGTCAGGTCGAACACCACAGTGACCTCCAGTCCTGGCACGTGCAGATCAAGTTACCCACTTGTCCCACAGCTCCCTGACCACAGCAAGCTTGTCCTCAGCACGCCTCTCCGCTTGCATGCTCCGGGCGTTGAGCCTCACCAACGGCAAGAGCACGTAGAAGCGCTTGAGTGGCATGGCGGCCACGAAGGTCGCCCATCCGCTCTATACATCCCACTGTCTGGCCACAAACTCTCCCCGAGAGCGAAACACGCCGGCCAGGAGCAGCAGGTCTACGAAGGCACAGCTCCTTGGTTCTCTTTTGCTCCTTAGTTCTCTTTCACCCCCTTAGTACTTTTTAACCCCGTAAATGTTTTTCGCCACGTCCTCTTCCTCTTTTACAGAAGGAGGTGGGTTACAAGCGTACATTTTCTGAGAGGTTCGAGGCCTTACAGGCTGTAGTACGCAGGCAAGCAAGGCGGTGAGGGAATACAAAAATAAAATAATAATAATAGAGAAGAGGAGGGCAGGAGGTCCGTAAATAAACACAAGAAATACACGCCCTGTCTGACCGAATATATACAAGAAAGAAATATGTGGGAGGGGCGTCCGTCTGTCCACTACTCCGCCTAACCCTGACAACTGATCCCTGTGACCCCCCCCACCCTCCACTCTCCACTTTGGGGAAGGCGGTGAGACAAATGCCCTAGGGGTCCTTCCGACCCCTCTCGGGGGGAAAGAGCGACGTGTGAGAAGAGCACACCAGGGGTCCCTCCGACCCCTACTAATAATTTAGGGCAATGTCGGAAATGTGACGCAGATGGTTTGCTGCAGCCCGGCGTGTGGGAAGATGACGAAAGAGACAGGGGAAAACTCGACCAGGGCACCCTTTCACTACTGTTTTTCTCTGCTCCAGGGGGAGAGAGGTGGGGGCTTTGGCTGTAGTTGTCATTTCTGGTAGACATTTGGGGTTATACACCCGCTTTTCATTACATTCTCTTGCAAAATGTCCTGGCTCATTACAGATCCAGCAGTTTTCATCTCTTGCGCCAGGTTTTTTTGTAAGTTTGTTCTACATTCTCTAGCATAATGCCCTATTTTGCCACACCTCAGGCACGCATTGCTCTGTGTGTGGGTGTGTCGTGGCCCTCCTCCTCCTCCTCTTCCTCCACGACCTCTGAATCCTCCCCTTCCCCTTTGCCTGTTCATCCCTGAACGATGCAATGCTATTAAGCCGTCTTGTATTGAAAAATGTATCTGTCTTTTCTGATGTTTCTATTTTGCTGTGTTTTTTGGGCATGCTGTGCATACTCTAAGGCTTGGATAACAGTTTCCTGTATTTTGATGAACCCAGTGTGTTTATTGTGCTATATACCGTCTGAGTTCAATTTTAAGGCCTTGCAGAAAGGCTCTCTTCAACTGCTGCTGATAGGCTCCTGCCTCTGCTTCATCATATGGTATAGCAGAGTTTGCTCTAAAAACACGTCTCATCCTATCCAAAAAATCTTGTGGGTCTTCTTCATCCTTCTGTTTGCATTGTGAGATTTTACCATAATCTGCTGTCTGTATATAAACTCCTCGAATTCTTTCAAAGAGTAAGCATAAGGTGTCCCTTAAATCTGGTGAATCATGTGCTAATGTGTCACCATTGTCATCGCATCCAGTGAAACCTCCTTCTACTCTGCACCAGCGATGACCAAACAGCTGGTAAAAAACACTGGAGCATTTTCTCTGCCATTAAGATGGAAGCTTCCTCTGAGTTCTGTAATTTTTTTTTGCCAATTCCTCCTCTACACACCTTCCTGTATCAGTGGGGTACCCTTTAGAGCAGCAATTCTGTCTTCCTGTGTCCATGGCCTATATACTAAATAGTTGGCGGCTGTCGGTTGATTAGCGTCACCTACGTTTGGATTAGCTACTTCAACTAGAGGAAATTTATCTTCCTCTAATTTTTTTTTTCCAGATGATGAAATTTCTGTTTGTGAGCCATTAAGGCTTCGCCTGGTATATGCTGGGGTCAAGTAGTAGTTTTCTTTTCTTTACTCCTAGTTCGCACGCCTGTGCCCCCCCAAAAATTAGGAGACCAGGATTCACCATAAGAGCTCTGTTCTTCTGTTTTAAAAGGATTGCTTTAATTTTTCTTGCTTTCTTATAGGAGTTTTTTTTAGGAACTGCTACAGCTCCTTCCATCTCTTGTCCCAATTTGCTGTCCTGCAGCTGCCTGCACGGCAGGGGGCTGCGCTCCTCGCTGTCTGGGTGCGACCACTGTTTTCCTCATGTGGGTGCACCAAGACCGCTCAGCTTCTTTTTTTTTGCTTCTCCTTCTTATCTCCTCATTCTGCATGTCTTTGAATGTGTTTAACTACTTTGTTCCAGCCATTTGTCTGAGAATTTATACTCGACCTGTCTCAGCTGTTTTTTTTTTTTTGGTTTTTTGGTCTTTATTATTTCTAATTTTAAATCTCCTTGTAGTTTTAAGACATTTTAGTATCTAGTTTACCCAAGAAACCATGTTTTTTTTTTTCCATCTATGACAGATTCATACCTGCCCTAATTCTACATACAGGGGTTGGACAATGAAACTGAAACACCTGTCATTTTAGTGTGGGAGGTTTCATGGCTAAATTGGACCAGCCTGGTAGCCAGTCTTCATTGATTGCACATTGCACCAGTAAGAGCAGAGTGTGAAGGTTCAATTAGCAGGGTAAGAGCACAGTTTTGCTCAAAATATTGAAAGGCACACAACATTATGGGTGACATACCAAAGTTCAAAAGAGGACAAATTGTTGGTGCACGTCTTGCTGGCGCATCTGAGACCAAGACAGCAAGTCTTTGTGATGTATCAAGAGCCACTCTATCCAGGGTAATGTCAGCATACCACCAAGAAGGACGAACCACATCCAACAGGATTAAATGTGGACGCAAGAGGAAGCTGTCTGAAAGGGATGTTCGGGTGCTAACCCGGATTGAATCAAAAAAAAACATAAAACCACGGCTGCCCAAATCACAGCAGAATTAAATGTGCACCTCAACTCTCCTGTTTCCACCAGAACTGTCCGCCGGGAGCTCCACAGGGTCAATATACACGGCCGGGCTGCTATAGCCAAACCTTTGGTCACTCATGCCAATGCCAAACGTCAGTTTCAATGGTGCAAGGAGCGCAAATCTTGGGCTGTGGACAATGTGAAACATGTATTGTTCTCTGATGAGTCCACCTTTATTGTTTTCCCCACATCCGGGAGATTTACGGTGTGGAGAAGCCCCAAAGAAGCGTACCACCCAGACTGTTGCATGCATGCCCAGAGAGTGAAGCATGGGGGTGGATCAGTGATGGTTTGGGCTGCCATATCATGGCATTCCCTTGGCCCAATACTTGTGCTAGATGGGCGCGTCACTGCCAAGGACTACCGAACCATTCTTGAGGACCGTGTGCATCCAATGGTTCAAACATTGTATCCTGAAGGCGGTGCCGTGTATCAGGATGACAATGCACCAATACACACAGCAAGACTGGTGAAAGATTGGTTTTTGTTTGAACATGAAAGTGAAAGTGAAGTTGAACATCTCCCATGGCCTGCACAGTCACCAGATCTAAATATTATTGAGCCACTTTGGGGTGTTTTTGGAGGAGCGAGTCAGGAAACGTTTTTTCCTCCACCAGTATCACGTAGTGACCTGGCCACTATCCTGCAAGAAGAATGGCTTAAAATCCCTCTGACCACTGTGCAGGACTTGTATATGTCATTCCCAAGACAAATTGACGCTGTATTGGCCGCAAAAGGAGGCCCTACACCATACTAATAAATTATTGTGGTCTAAAACAGGTGTTTCAGTTTCATTGTCCAACCCCTGTAGTTTTCCATAAACTTTACATCCCCTTCTAAACTAATTTGTTTACTTTGTTGTTTCCCCATGATATTTAATTTTAGTTCACAATACTATAAATGTCCCAGATAGAAGTTCACTGGCATGAGATTCAAGGAGAGGACATTAACACGCCCTTCTACTGCGACTAATCCGCAGCGGTGTTAATTTTCTGGGATTGAACCCGACCTTTATCTCCAAGAATCACCAGTACGTCTTTCCGATCTGGGCAAAAGAAAACACAGGAGCCAGCAGAATCTTGCTATGATTCTTCAAAATGCTTAGTCCTCCAAACACACACAACAGCACTCACACAGTTAGTATTTTGACATATTCATGTCCTTTCAGCAATATGTATGGTCGACCTAGTTTATTTTATGAGCTCTTTTGTTATTTAACACTTAATTTCATTCCCTTACGGCGGAACGCTACCAACCAAATTATCCAGTTCCCTTACAGCGGAACTACCTAGTCGTTTCTGATCCCCTTACGGCGGGACTACCTAATTTATCGCTATTCCCTTCCGGCGGAATAATACCTATCCAATTGCTTTCTCCTTACGGCGAGACACTACCAACGACTGTTTTAAGTACTTATTACAACACAATTTCTCACCTCTGAGCTGACTTCAGTGACTCTTTCGGACCCCAAGAGTCACCAGGCGTCGAGTGAAGCAATAATCTACCGGCCCGATGTGAATTCACCCACCGGGTCTTTGGACCACCGTCCTGGGGCGGACCTCCAGTAGCGCTTCCTTGGCGTCAGGTGATCCCCGGGATCCTCAGGTCACTGTAAAAGATAGATAAGTTAGATTACAATATCCGGCTCGAAGGACCAATTCAATGTTAGGTATTAAGTATCAAATAGTCCAGCTCAGAAGGAACGACACATGAGTCTCTGTTAATCTTGCAGCAAGATGGTAGCCCACTCTGCAGTGCAACTACAAAGTGTTGGCACCATCTCTCTTTATTTATATATGTGGTTCACACACACAGTTCAACAGACATTCCAAGCATTTAGGGGGTGTATGTGTGTCTGTGTGTCTGTGTGTGTGTGTGGGATCAGAAGGGTTAGGGTGCAGGTGTTTTGCTTTTAAACAGAGAGGGAGTGGGGACTGGTACAAGCAGCCCCCGGATGTTGCTGATAGTAGCATAACTCACTCCTCTCCCTGGGAAGGAAGAGTGATAAATATTTAATCATCGATTGTACACCCACCTGCCCAGAACATTTCAGACTGAGAACGGGCATACTTCCTCACCAGTGGCCTGCTGTGTATGTACCCAAAACAGAGTAAGTCATCATGTCTCCGCGTATAAAAAGGAATGTTCCATTATTCAGAGCTCTGTACCAAGCTACTCCTCAGAAACGTAAAGATATTCTCGCACACTGCTCACCCGACTTTCTTCAGGCTCTGTGTGAGATTGCTCTGAATATTTTAAAAGGTAACATTAAACTATCTCCTTCTCAACACCGACAATTGAAGAAGCAGAGAAAAATCATCAGACTGTTGGCTGATAAAAGAACCGGTATAACACATGAACAGCTGACTCTCAAAAGTCAAGGAGGTGGTTTTATTCTCCCCATCTTAACGGCACTTGCTCCCTTGATCGGTGGTCTAGTTGGTGGGATAATCAGAAGATAATGTCTCTCAGAACATCGCAGAAGATGCTTCTCATTTCCCCTCATCAATTAAAGCGTCTGACCCAGTCAGACACGTCCATCAGACAGACGGCAGAGGAGAATTTGGATGCAGACATGAGAGCGATATTAAACGAACCTGGTTTGACTTCTTATGAAAAAATCAAGAAATACGATACACTTTTGCGAGGTATCTGACTCTACTCAAGCAAGGTGTGAAAGAAGAACTGCGGCTGAGTCTGACATTGCACCGTGACACATCAAGCGAGGTTCCTGAGCAGGGGCGGTCCCAAGAAAAACAAGGCCCGGGGCAGGACGAGGCCCCCACTTCAGATCAGGTTGTTATGGATGTGCTGAAAAGCCTACCGAGGCATAACCGTAAAAATGCTGAGTACATTTTGAATAAATTATCTGAAAGAAGTGAGAGTTGGACTTCGCGAGGTGAATTTGTATATAAAGGAAATGTTGTGAAGGGGTCCCACATGATTGACTTGTTGAAAAATCTCATGCTTCCGTTTAAAAAATATGGAGGACCCCTACCCCGAGGATGGTCAGACTTTCTACATACCTTGTCAGAGGTAAACATCCCCATATCTTCAGTCATTAACCCTTATGCTCGTGATGAATATAGACGGTTCAAAACAGAGGGCGAGGGGACATCTATTGAAAATGCTGAAGCACCTCCCAGCATTAGACAGAGAAGAACAAGAAGAAGAAGGCAGATAACTCTTTCTCCCCATTGGTCGAGATCCGAGCTGGAAGATCCAAAAAATGCTGATGGGAAGCCAAAAAAGTCTCTTCGTAAGACAACACTACCACCCCGATGGATTACATTTTCACCATAAACCGTTATAAGAAAAATGAAACATGTAGCCTATTTCTTTTATTCAATAAAATCTTTATTGATTATATTTTCAAGTCTAGCTTCGTTCTCTACTTCACACACACACAAACAAATATTAAATCATAAGAAAAACAAACAATGAAAAAAAAGACAATTTAAATTCCATAACAATCCAGAAACATCTCCAAAGAGCATGTTCCGTGAGTATAAAATGTAGAACTTTGATTAATGACACATTTCTGATATTTTTTCACAAAGTTAGATACCATTAAATCATTCTTAACCACATCTCCACTTGCTGCAGTGTTAATCTGCATGCTCTATGACATAGATAAAAAATACAATGGTGACCGCACACAGTGGACAGAGTGTTTTGAAGCTGGTTATTATGATACTGTTATGGAAATTTTTAGTGCCTTGCTTGATTTGCTCCTTGATACTCTACAGGAACTGACAAAAGTATTAGAACCCCTCTGTGTTGTGCCATTCTTCTCTTATATAGTCTTAGAGTAATGTTTTCTCAGCCTTCTCCTTGCAGCTGTGTGAGATAATATGTATGCCACACTGTTAAGATTATGTCTGGTACCTCGTCTCTCTGGGTCTCCTGAGAGTTACCTTGAAAACTGTTGTAGCTTATAAGGAGAACCTTTGCTTTGTCTAGTCAGAACGATTTGGCAGCACTACTGCCATTAAAGTCAAACGGATTGAGATCGCGTGTTCCTGTAAAAGCATTATGATCCAGTAACGCGATCACCACATACTTGGGAAAGACACCTAAGAAAAGATTCTCTTCAAGGGTGCACTCCCTTGAATTTTCAGGGATGGAATATGTTTTAACATTCACACGTGAAAGTGGATAGAGAGCATTTGCTTTCATTAAAGCTGAAGCGTGCCCCAATCGAACGGCTGGAGACACATAAACTTTTTTAATGAAAAGAGAGGCTCCTAATATCCTGAGTTTAAAAGTGGAATCTCTTGCTGCCATGAGACAAAAGGCACTGTTGGCTCTCGTAAGTTTAATTTTGATGTCAGCAGAGTTTAAAAGAAGTCTCTCACAGAAAAATATGTCTGCATGAGGGGGCCTAGGAGACGTACCTCCCTGGAATTTGCTGTAAAGCCTGCTCTGTTGTTAAGACCTTGGTTAGGACCGTTAGTTGCAACGATAGAGTTCAGAGCCCCGGCTGTGTCTTTATAAAAAAGACCAGAGCTAAACTGGCTTTTTAAAGAATCCTCAGAAAAGTTTAACAATGTCTCAATCATGGCTCTATACGGATGGGTGGCGCTGGATTGTGAAATCAATCGATCCCCGAGAGTGACATCACACTGACTGAAGATGGTGTTTAACGGGTAGTTGATGAGCCCGACAGGTGCATCATCCGGCAGGTTTGTTCCATCCTCATTAGTAATTTTCACTCTGAGATGCAACTGCGTGTCATTAAGGTCAAGGTATTTTTCCCCGTCTCCCGGAATGAAAAACTCGATCGGGCCTCCATCAGTGATTGCTGATAAAGGCTGGATCTCTGTGTAAATTTTATCTTCGATCGATAGCTGCGTCCTCGGGGGAGAAAATAAGTCCATCTCTGCCAGTGTGCACTCTGATGATTTGTTATGTAAAAGAGCCATTATTTAAATATATCAAAACTTGCTGAAGACTTCCTTCCTCTTCGTTTGTCTCCCCCGACTGATCTCCTTTTTTGTGCTTGTCGTTGTTTTTTAACCGTCCTCAAACGATTAATAAGGGGTCTTGTTCTGGGTCTTTTGGATAAAACCACAATTCCTGAACCTTCTTGACCGTCGGTGTGTATAGAACCACTCATTTTACTCACGGCCCTGCCTATGACATCAGAAGCGATATTTGATGCAGCCGTTTTCAGATGGGGTTTTGCAATAGCAAATCCCTTTTTAACCAGAGGGGATACGAAGCGAAATAATTTTGAAAATAATGATCCAATTCCGCGTCCATACATTACTGGAGCTCCGTAAAACCCTGGTAGATTACCGCCTGATTGACTTACATAATAATTTAAAAACCGATTCGGATCACGTCTCAGACTTAGCTGTGCCATGTTCTCTATTGCCTGCTTGGTACACAGTGTTGAAGGATCAGGGGGAATATGAATGATAACCAATCGGTCTTAGATTTTTTATATATGTCTCTGGAATAGTTTATATAAATAAAGACTTATCTCAGGCTACGTTGTGATATCACCGGTCTGAAGTGTAGTCTTACGATGGTCTTTCCGTAGACAAAATTTACAGGAACGTTTTGGTCCAATTTAATTTCTATATGGATATTTTCAATATGTCTTCTGGAAACTGGAAGGTAGTGGGCGGGGTTAAAGGTCAGAGTAACCATATCACTGAAGTCGCCTTGTACTTTGATGGTCTGCAGTAAAGGTGCAAAAGTGTCGCCTACTAATTGCGGGCTGACCACGTCGCTGTAACAGTATAGGTGATAGAAACCGGCCTTTATATCAGCCGGAAAAGGAGCCAGTGTTGGTTCAGATACATGAATCCATTCCCCTGGTTTCACACCCAGCATATAAGCTAGAGTGTTGAAGAAGCGTATTTCATACTGACCGCTTGCATGAAATGCAAATCTCTTTTGAACTCTGCTGAATTTCATGTGGATATCCATGTTTATTTTTCTGAAATACATTTCCAACTCGGTTTCCAGTTGAATAACGCTGTTATAGTAGCCCCCTCTAATCCTTTGCGTATGGATCTCCACATCACCAACCTTCCTCCATTCAAAGTTGGCTTCATGATCCGGTAAATCATGCCATGTATGAGGATATGAAATCTCTGCTAATGCAACCAGCTATTGACCTTCTAAATCCATATGTTGAGCTAAATTTACACGGAAACTTGAACTGGTATTATTTTCAAACACTTCCTTGCTAGCGTTAGAGGGAAGGGTAACGTAAAAGCCATCATGCTCTACCTGACGGTTCATGATGCTGTGTCAACTGTGAGGTTTAGTGCAAACCTTTTTATACGTTTCGAAGTTCATCAAACCTGACCCAACTGTTGAATTTCTCAGGCCAGTTTTTCCAGCTTACAAAACCCTGTTTGACTCCCTTGACTGTGCGTCGTTTTAATATTTTTTCCACTTGATACATCTTGTCGTTGCATATTTTTACTTTTTGAAGTTCCTCTGCGTAAAAAGAACCCTGGATAGGATCCCCGTCCAAATCTTTGAGTTTGTATACAGGAGGAGATCGAGGTATCTGCTCATACACTGTAAATACTTCATCCGTAAAACTCTGTTCGTATTTTTTGTCAAACACTCCACGGGCCTTGGATATTCTGACAAGATCCCCTTGTTAAAACGTTGTCACTGAGTCCTTGCAATATCTGTTGAACTTGACACCATACAGATTCTGAAACACTTGAAAGGCATTTTCTGAGGTCACTTCCATAGGGGTCATTTTAATGCTGGTGTGGTAGATGTGGTTGTAACTTCTAGCTAGGTTTTGCAGGACATCAACGTATCGCTGGGTGTTGTTAGCTGTAAAATATCTCCACATCCTTGTTTTAACGTGCGGTTAAATCTCTCGACCACAGAAGCTTTTGCTTCACTAGCTGTAGCAAAATGTTCAATACCGTGTTTCTCCATTAAAACCTTAAATTTCTTGTTAAAAAATTCTTTACTGGCATCAGTCTGAAGTTTTTTGGGGATCTGACTTTCTTTAAAAACTGTTTCAAATGCCTTTACCACCTCAACGGCTGTTTTCCTCTTCACAACCCGTACATACGCCCTTTTTGAAAAGATGTCAGTGACGGTTAATAAATAATTATAACCATCATTTTCCTTGGCCAGAGCTTGCATGTCACAGAGATCAGCCTGGAGCTGTCTCAATGGTCTGCTGACAGAAACTCTGTCTCTCAGGAACTTTATTCTTGCGGGTTTATGTAGAGTATAGGTATCTTCTCCTGATAAAAAATCTTTAACTTTTTCAACCGCAACCTTCTTTCCCGTTTCATCTTGCATAACCCTCCTCAACCTTCAATGAGGCAGAGCCAAGCAAGTTTTGAACTCAGGCACATGGCTGCAGCTGATTGAAAAGTCAAGAGAAAGATTGATGTTCGATGAAACCTTGGGACATGTACTGAAGCAGGATCCTTTTTCCCTCAGAAGATTGCATGCACAGACTGAGAAAAGACTGTTGGAAACCTCTTTCAAGGGAGCTTTTTTATGATGCAAGTTTACTGTCAACTCACATAGAGTTGTCCACGCACATCAACCATTATAGTTGAGAGAAAGATTGTTCCTTTTAAACCAGAGCCTGTAATCAGCTCAGTGGTGTACTAAGTGTGATGCAAGCCTTCTGGGGGGGAAATTTAAATTATTATAAAAAGACGAGTTACTGACATTAGCTTTTCAAAAATGTAACAGTTTCAGGTTAAAAGCATATCAGGGTAAAGTTAATATCCATAAACATGACAAAAACCATGAAAAGATCCACCAAAAACTCTGCCAATACTGATGCCAGTAAATGGAATTTGTAAATGCCCTATGTCTTTGGTGTGTGTGTTTAGTAGCTGAGAAAACACTATTGAAAACCATGTGGCTACAGCCATGATGGCTATCTGTGGGGGTTACCTGAAAAAATTCCATTTGCTTTGTTTAACGTGCCAAACATTTTGACAAGGATGTAGATTTAAAATCTGGAAGCATAACAATTAAAGTGCATACAGACTTGATTCCTGCAAAACTTCTAGAAGTTCCACTGCATTAACCAAGATTCTGAGGCTGTCTTTAGACTGTTCTCAACTTCCCAAAAAAAGTGCCATCTTTAGTGACATTTCAAGTGTTTTAAATGCTCAATGTTTTCCAAGTTCAACAATCTTGTCACATCGAAGGACATCAGTGACACTGTCAGGTCAAACATTTCTTGTTATCCAAGCATCATAAGTGGAGTGTTTTCAAAATATAAACATTTTACGGATCAAATTGTATTTACAGTGGTATGAAAATAAATATCAGCCAACTACTGTGAAAACTCAAAGATTAAAAAGGGGCTATAACAGGACATGTATTCCTGCTTTTTACGCAGAGGAACTATCAATTAAAGTAAATACCTGGACAAGCAACGTGTCAAGGCCAAGAGAAAAACAAACAGTTGAAAAAATTTACCTATAAGACGCACAGAACGGGGAGTCTGAAACAAATTTTTTTGTATGGCACTAACATGCTAACTGGCAGTTTAATATCAACAGTTAAATTCTTCAGGTTTGAAAAAGTGCCTAATAGTCGAAAAACGGGTCAAATTTGCACTAAAAGTGGAGCGATAGTGTTTTAACACAGCTAATCTTATGAACCGCTGTAGAGCATGGTGTTGATTTCGTTACCCTTCCCTCTAACGCTTGCTACAAGGAAGTGTTTGAAAATATACAACGTTCATCTAACAGCCTTGTAATGTGGAGCTTAAAGTTTATGCTTTAGGTTAGGCTCCAATACTGCCAAAATTGCAGAGTTTCATATCCTCATTTGGCATGGTTCTGTGAGTGGAAAAAGAATGAAGCTTTATGAGGAGGAAGGTTGGTCAAATTTGGATCCAGATCCATACGTCAAATGAATTCAGGGGTTACAACCAGCGTTTTTCACTGAAACCGAGTTTTTTACTGTTTCAGAAAAATAACAGTATAATCCACATGTTGGTTTCAAGAGTTTAACAAAGAGATTGTCATTTTGCACAAGCGGTCAGTGTGAAAATACCCTTCTTGAATAAGGTTCTAGCTTATATGCTGCATAGGTAGGTGATTTAGGGGAAATGGATTCATGTATCTGAACCCACTGTGGCTCTTTCCGGCTACATATAAAGGCAAGGTTTCTATCAACATACTGATACACAGCGACGTGGTCAGCAATTAGGGCCACTGTTTGTTTTTCTGCGCTTTGACGCCTGTGCGACCTTCAATGTCAGCATTTGTTAGCAGTGTACAACTGAATGCCTTCTCTTTAGCATAATACAAGTGACTTTGTCTGGTTACTCTGACCTTTAACCCGCCCAACATGGACCTTCCAGTTCCAGAAGACATATTAAAATATCCATATGGAAAAAATTGGTTGCAAAACGTTCCTGTAAATTTTGTCTACTGAAAACCATCGTAATTTACTTTTACACTCAAACCGGATTGATATCACAACGTAGTGAGCATAATTATTATTTATATAAACTATTCCAGACAAGACATATCTATAAAAAATCTAAACCGATGGTTAGTCACCTTCATAGAATTCCCCCTAGACCTTTATGTAGTTTATTGTCTAAAACACTGTGTACAAGCAAGGCAATAGAGAACATGGCACAGCTAAGTCTGATCACGTGATCCGAATCTGTTTTTTTAAATCAACACTTACCAATGTAAGTCAATCAGGCGGTAACTACCAGGGTTTTCGGAGCTCCAGTAATGTATGGACGCGGTTTGGATCATTATTTCATAAAAATTATTTCGCCACGTATCCCCCTCATGGTTAAAAAAGAGGTTTACCTGCTATTGCAAACCCACCATCTGAAAAACGGCTGTTTCAATATCGCTTCTGATGTCAATAGGCAGGGCCGTGAGTAAAATGAGTGGTTGCTATCCACACAGGGTACTTCACGGTCAAGAAGTGGTTCAGGAATTGTGGTTTTATCCCAAAAGACTCCAGAACAAAACCCCTTATTAATCGTTTGAGAAGCTTTAAAAAACACGACAAGCAGTCAAAATGTAGATCAAGTTCTGGGGGAGACAAACGAAGAGGAGGAAGTCTTCAGCAATTGTTTTGATATATTTAAATAATGGCTCTGTTTACATAACAAATCATCAAGAGTGCGCACACTGGCAGCCAAGATGGACTTATTTTCTCCCCAGGAAACATATCGATCCGAAGATAAAAATTTACACTGGAGATCCACCTTTATCAGCAAATCACTGATGGTTTGATCGAGTTTTTTCATTCCGGGAGACGGGGAAAATACCTTGACCATTAATGACACATTTAAGTTGCATCTCAGAGTGAAAATTACTAATGAGGATGATGGACAAACCTGCCGGATGATGCACCTGATTTTCGGCTCATCAACTACCCGACTTCTGGCCATCTTCAGTCAGTGTGATGTCACTCTCGGGGATCGATTGATTTCACAATCCAGCGTATTTACACCCATTTATAAAATTTATTGAGGTTTAGTAAATTTTTTCTGAGGTTCTTTAATACGAAAAATGCCAGTTGACAACCTTTGGATAGCTCTGGTCTTTTTTATAAAGACACAGCCAGATGCTACCTGAAAACTATTCGTTGCAACTAACAAGTTCCTAACCAAGGTCTTAACATCCAGAGTAAGGCATAATGTTTGCCTAAGCAAAAATTGCCCAGAGGTAGACGTCTCCTAGGCCCCCCCTCATGCAGACATATTTTTCTGTGAGAACTTTCTTTTAAACTCTGCTGACATCAAAATTAAACTTACGAGAGCCAACAGTGCCTTTGTCTCATGGCAAGCTAACCACAGATTCCACTTTTAAACTCAGGATATTAGGAGCCTTCTCTTTTCTTGTCAAAAAGTAATATGATGTGTCTTCTCCAGCCGTGTCGATTTTGTTTCACCGTCTTAGCTTAATGAAAGCAAATGCTCATATCCACTTTCTCCAGGTCACGTGTGAATTTAAAAACTGTATATTTCCATCCCTGAAAATTCAAGGGAGTGCACCCTTGAAAGAATCTTTTCTTAGGTGTATTTCCCAAGTATGTGGTGATCGCGTTTTAATGCTCACTGGAATTCATAATGATTTTACAGGAACTGAATCGAATCCGTTTGACTTTAATGGCAAAGTAGTGCTGCCAAATCGTTCTGACTAGACAAAGCAAAGGTTCTCCTTATAAGCTACAACAGTGTTTTTTCAGGTACTCTCAGGTAGTGTAACCCCAGAGAGACGAGGTTACCAAGAACATAAATCTTAACAGTGTTTGGCAACCATTAATATCTCACACAGCTGCAAGGACTTGAAGGCTGATGAAAAACATTACTCTAAGTTCTCTATAAGAGAAAATGGCACAACACAGAGGGGTTCTAATACTTTTGTCAGTTCCTGATGTTATAAAGAGTATCAAGGGGAGCAAAATCAAGCAGGCACAAAAAATTTCAAGCATAACAGTATACCATAATAAACCAGCTTCAAAAACACTCTGTCCACTGTGGTGGCGGTCACCATTGTATTTTTTATCTAATCTGATGTCATAAGAGCATGCAACAGATTAAACACTGCAGCAAGTGGAGATATGTGCTATAATGAAAGATTTAATGGTATCTAAGACTTTTTTTGACATCAAAATGGTCATTAATCAAAGTTCTACATTTTATACTCACGGAAACAATGAATTGCTCTTTGGAGATGTTTTCTTGTTTTTTTATGGACATTTAAATTTTTTTTTTTTTCATTCCTTTCTTTTTTAAGTTATGAATTTAATGCTAGGACAAAGTTTGTGTGTGTGTGTGAAAGAGAACGAAGCTGACTCGAAAACTAATCCAATAAAGATTTTTTTTTTATTGAATAAAAAGTTGCATAGGCTTGAAACATGTTTCATTTTTCTTATAACGGTTTTATGGTTGTAAATAATGGTAATCCATCGGGGTGGAAAAGTTTTTATTACGAGAGACTTTTTTGGCTTCCCATCAGCATTTTTTGGATCTTCCAGCTCGACAGATCTCGACCAATGGGGGAGCTGAAGGAGTTATCTGCCTTCTTCTTCTTGTTTTCTTTCTAACCCCTAATGCTGGGAGAGTGCTTCAGCATTTTTCTAGAAACACCTCAGGCCCTCTGTTTTTTTGAACCGTCTATATTCATCAGTCAAGCATAATTTAATGACTGAGATATGGGGATGTTTACCTCTGACAAGGTATGTAGAAAGTTTACCATCCATCTTCGGGGTAGTGGGTCCTCCATATTTTTCAAACGGAAGCATGTTGAGACTTTTTGAAAACAAGTCAATCATGTGGGAACAGCAACCTTCACAAGTTTTCCTTAATTACAAAATTCAGGTCTTTAGAAATATCCACCTCTCACTTCTTTCAGATAATTGGCTCAAAATGTACTCAGCATTTTACGGTTTACCTGTTCGGTAGGCTTTGCACTAAAGTTCAGTCTGATCCCAATAAACTGCAACTGGAACCTAACAAATCTACCCATTGGGGGCCTGGTCCTGCATTTTGCCCCGGCTTGATGATGAGGGGAAAGGAAGCATCTTCTGCAGAGTTTTGAAGACTATCGAGAGCCTGATTATCCTGGACATCAGCAACTAGATCACCGATCAAGGGAGCAGAAAGCCGTTAATCCATCTGAGAATAAAACCACTCCTTGACTTTAAACACAGAGCCAAACTGTTAACGTTTTATAATTTCTTTTATCAGCCACAGTCTGATGATTTTTTTTCACTGCTTCTTCAATTTCCGGTGTTGAAAGGAATAGTTGTAATGTTTGAACCCTTTAACATTCAGAGCAATCTCACAACCAGACACTCAGAAAGTCGGGTGACACAGTGTAAAACCCATATCTTTACGAACAGGAGTAGCTTGGTACAGACTCAGTGTCATGCTCCTAAGGGAACGTTGATTTTCGCGTCATTTAACATGAACTTCCCTGTATTTGGGTTGACATACCAGATGACATAAACCACATGGTGAGGAAGTATGCCCAACCTCAGTCTGAAATGTTCTCCAGGTGGGTGCTTACAATCGATGATAAAATATCCTGAGTCCTGTCCTAACCAGGTTAGCAAACTCATTTTAGGTGAGAGACCCAAAATTTGACTTTGGAAACAATTTTTCTTGAGGTATCGGGAAAATGCAGTTTATCTGTCTGCCAAGATTTTTAAAAAACACCATACCACAATTAACACAGCATTTTCTTGCACAGTTGGTGCTTGACATTTCAAAACATCACTTGAAAAACATTCTGAGTCACATCAGCTCATACTTTACTATGGTGATGTTGGCGTACTGGGTAAAGACCTTCATGGCTTTCTGTACGTTTAGGGCAACAATGGCATCAAACTGCTGTACAGTTTCAGGCCAACAAACTTCCTCACTTTACCAGTCATTTCTCATTCCTTGAACAGTACCAGCCTCTTAGGGCCACCTATGATTGTTCCACCATCACCTCCTAACCTTAAGCCCCAGTGTTTACCACTCAGAATGCCTTTTCTGTCTTTTTCAGCCAAACCAAAGCCAACAACCCTTCACTGCTGTCAACACACATTCTCCAGCCCCAGCTGGACACAACACTCATAAATTGTGGAAACTTTTCTGTTGTCAAAACAGACTGTGTTCATGTAGAAGCTGAAATAACACTTCACATGTTAAAAAACTAACCGGCTGGCCAAATTCATGCAGGCTCTTGTAGATGTTGCAATAAACACCATGAGGAAGCAGTCCGAGATCGGTTGAACCACCACCTTTCTTGCTTCAAAATTACAGAGACTCATGTGGTCCAACCGTTCCTCAGCTGCCTGACTATTTGATTACCTACCTAACATTGAAATTGGTCCTTCGAGCCGGATATCTTAAAACTAAAACCACAATCTATCTTTTACAGTGACCTGAGGATCCAGGGGACATCACCTGACGCCAAGGAAGCGCTACGGGGTCAGAGTTTCCCCCACAGGACGGTGGTCCAAAGACCCGGTGGGTGAATTCCCATCGGGCCGTAGATTATTGCTTCACTTAAAGACGCCTGGTGACTCTCTCACCCAGTCCGAAAGAGTCATGGTGAAGTCAGCTCAGAGGTGAGAAATTGTGTAAAATTCAATAAGTTTACTTAAAACAGTCGTAGGTAGTGTCTCGCCGTAAGGAGACAGCAATTGGATAGGTATTATTCCGCCGGAAGGGAATAGCGATAAAGGTAGGTAGGTCCCGCCGTAAGGGGATCAGAAACGACTAGGAAGATTAGTTCCCGTAAGGGAACTGGATAATTTGGTTGGGTAGCATTCCGCCGTAAGGAATGTTTAAGTGTTTCAAAAGCTCATAAAATAAGCTAGGTCGACCATGCTGACATATTGCTGAAAGACATGAATATTTCAAAGTTGGACAATGAAACTGAAACACCTGGTTTTAGACCACAATAATTTATTAGTATGGTGTAGGGCCTCCTTTTGCGGCCAATACAGCGTCAATTCGTCTTGGGAATGACATATACAAGTCCTGCACAGTGGTCAGAGGGATTTTAAGCCATTCTTCTTGCAGGATAGTGGCCAGGTCACTACGTGATACTGGTGGAGGAAAACGTTTCCTGACTCGCTCCTCCAAAACACCCCAAAGTGGCTCAATAATATTTAGATCTGGTGACTGTGCAGGCCATGGGAGATGTTCAACTTCACTTTCATGTTCATCAAACCAATCTTTCACCAGTCTTGCTGTGTGTATTGGTGCATTGTCATCCTGATACACGGCACCGCCTTCAGGATACAATGTTTGAACCATTGGATGCACATGGTCCTCAAGAATGGTTCGGTAGTCCTTGGCAGTGACGCGCCCATCTAGCACAAGTATTGGGCCAAAGGGAATCAGCCATGATATGGCAGCCCAAACCATCACTGATCCACCCCCATGCTTCACTCTGGGCATGCAACAGTCTGGGTGGTACGCTTCTTTGGGGCTTCTCTCCACACCGTAACTCTCCCGGATGTGGGGAAAACAAAAGTAAAGGTGGCTCATCATCAGAGAACAATACATGTTTCACATTGTCCACAGCCCAAGATTTGCGCTCCTTGCACCATTGAAACCGACGTTTGGCATTGGCATGAGTGACCAAAGGTTTGGCTATAGCAGCCCGGCCGTGTATATTGACCCTGTGGAGCTCCCGACGGACAGTTCTGGTGGAAACAGGAGAGTTGAGGTGCACATTTAATTCTGCCGTGATTTGGGCAGCCGTGGTTTTATGTTTTTTGGATACAATCCGGGTTAGCACCCGAAACATCCCTTTCAGACAGCTTCCTCTTGCGTCCACAGTTAATCCTGTTGGATGTGGTTCGTCCTTCTTGGTGGTATGCTGACATTACCCTGGATACCGTGGCTCTTGATACATCACAAAGACTTGCTGTCTTGGTCACAGATGCGCCAGCAAGACGTGCACCAACAATTTGTCCTCTTTTGAACTCTGGTATGTCACCCATAATGTTGTGTGCATTTCAATATTTTTGAGCAAAACTGTGCTCTTACCCTGCTAATTGAACCTTCACACTCTGCTCTTACTGGTGCAATGTGCAATCAATGAAGACTGGCTACCAGGCTGGTCCAATTTAGCCATGAAACCTCCCACCTGCAGGACAGCAAATTGGACTGAAAGAATGGAAGGAGCTGTAGCAGATTTCCTAAAACTCCTATAAGAAAGCAAGAAAAATTAAGCAATCCTTTTAAAACAGAAGAACAGAGCTCTTTTTTAGACCAGTCATCTAACTCCTGTGGTCTCTGCTAATTTTTCCTTGGGGGCACAGGCGTGCGAACTAGGAGTAAAGATAAGAAAACTAATTGACCCCAGCATATACCCAGGCGAAGCTTAATGGCTCACAAACAGAAATTTCATCCATCTGGAAAAAATTTAGAGGAAGACACATTTCCTCTAGTTGAAGTAGCTTTAATCCAAACGTAGGTGACGCTAATCACCGACAGCCGCCAACTATTCTAGTATATAGGCCATGGACACAGGAAGACAGAATTGCTGCTCTAAGGGTCTGCCTGATACAGGAAGGTGTAGAGGAGTTTTTTGGCAGCTATTACAGAAACTCAGAGGAAGCTTCCATCTTAATGGCAGAGAAATGCTCCAGTGTTTTTTTTAGTAAGCTGTTTGGTCATCGCTGGTGCAGAGTAGCAGGAGGTTTCACTGGATGCGATGACAATGGTGACACATTAGCACATGATTCACCAGATTTAAGGGACGCCTTACGATGCTTACTCTTTGAAAGAAAAAATTCGATTTTTATATATACAGACAGCAGATTATGGTAAAATCTCACAATGCAAACAGAAGAAGATGAAGAAGACCCACAAGATTTTTTGGATAGATAATGAGACGTGTTTTTTAGAGCAAACTCTGCTATACCATATGATGAAGCAGAGGCAGGAGCCTATCAGCAGCAGTTGAAGAGAGCCTTTCTGCAAGGCCTTAAAATTGAACTCAGTGTATGTATAGACAAACAAAATCATCAAAATACAGGAACTGTTACCCAAGCCTTAGAGTATGCACAGCATGCCCATAAGACACAGCAAAATAGGAAGACAGATACATTTGCAATGCAAGACGGCTTAATAGCATTGCATCGTTCAGGGATGAACAGGCAAAGGGGAAGGGGAGGATTCAGAGGTAGTGGAGGAAGAGGAGGAGGAGGAGGGCCACGACACACCCACACACAGAGCAATGCGTGCCTGAGGTGTGGCAAAATAGGGCATTATGCTAGAGAATGTAGAACAAACTTACAAAACCCTGGCGCAAGAGATGAAAACTGTTGGATCTGTAATGAGCCAGGACATTTTGCAAGAGAATGTAATGAAAAGCGGGTGTATAACCCCAACTCTACCCAGAATTGACAACTACAGCCAAAGCCCCCACCTCCTCCCCCACTAGCAGAGAAAAACAGTAGTGAAATGGAGGAAGTTGACATACAAGCAGCACTGGAACTTATAGCACTTAGTAGGACGCAAGATTTGCCATATAAAAACATAATAATAAATGGCAAAGGATATAGCTGTTTGTGTGATACAGGGGCATGCAGAACTGTGCTAACTGAACCTCCACCCGGAGTAAAATATTCCAACACCACAGTGCATGTTAGATCAGCAGCTGGCACATCAGAGGTACATTACCTAAGTGCACCAGTAACAATAACAGAGCCTGAGACAAAACTTACTTGTCAGGCCCCCGTTCTGATGGTAAGTCAAAAAATGCCCAGTAAACCTGTTTGGGAAGGGGCTTCTTATGCAAAAGTTGCATATAGTCCTATAGTATCAGAAACACAGTATGAAAAGCTGTGTGGAAGAAGGGGCCCTAGTCCTAAAAATTCTCGAGGCATTATTACTGGTCCCTGCTGTAGCCCCACATACAGCTCGAGAACTGCTGAGAGAACACCATTGGAGAAAAACAAATTCACCCCAGGACACAAGTACACATGCCAGATACTGAGCTCCATGTAACCATGAGGATATAAAGGTCTCCCCCCAGGGCCAATGTGATCATTATATTAAGTGGAACCAGTAACCACTCTTTAGAACACTGAAAAATAACTAGAAAAACCAAGGACACCTACACCCCACTGTATGTTAGAGCTGAGGACCCAAAACAGGATCCCCCAACTCTGTTTCCAACAGTTTGAATCCTGTTTGAACTCCAACCAATAAATATAATAATTGAGCTGGTGCCAAGCCTCCACACTGAAATTTTTCAACTCTATGTTGAGGAATCTTCCTTGCATGGGATTAACAAACTCATTTGGTCTTACTCATAGCTTGAATGATAATTTTAATATATCAGAAATAGCACCTTTTCCATTTTACTTTCATCATTTTTTGAGGCTTGGATGAAATTCAACATCATCTGAAACTCTATCACACATTCCTTGATGATCAGGAAAGAAACAGGAAACCACATCTTCAAAAGAACGAGGTTATCCTGAATCCACAAAATTACATATTTTTATTCATCTTCTGTAGTCACATCAAACATGGGGTATTTGTCAGAAGTGTAAATCCATACAATGGAATTGACTGAAGGAAAGAAATCCATTTTTGACAAGGTACTTTTGCAAAAATACTGCCAGCTTACAAAGAAAGTTGGTTCCCGCCGGTCCTCCCCACCTGACAATGCACATGAGAAAACCAGGTTCTAAATCTAGGATCAAAATCAATCTCCTGTAAATCCATGGAATGTGACAATTTTATTTTTGTTTTTTTTCTCTTCTTCTTCTTCTTAAGCTCTAATAACCAAAAGGCAGAGTTGCCCCGTCAGAAAAGACGTCTCTCATCATAGACCAACCAAAACTTTTTAAGAAATGTTGCGTTTCTTAGGCGGAATCTCTTTTTATCCCTCCTGATGGTGTGCTTGGGAATTTCAGTGACACCCTCTCTGGATCCTGGTAAGTAGCTCTTAACCAGTTCTCTGATGCTGTATAAATTGACCCTCTCGCTGCATTTATGCGTCTGAGTGATGCCCTTGAGATGCATCACTACCTTTTTATGGTTTTTGGTTGGTATGCATAACTCTTGGGTCCTGTCGATGCAAACTCCAAAATGCTGTCTCCCCCTAACTTGTCAGTAAGATCCCCCAGATAATTTCCCAGTTCCAAAGGAGTTTCACCACTTTTTGTCACATAAATCAAACTGTCCGTGTCAATATAAATCAATCTGTCCTGCAATTGCTCCATGCTGCTGAGAAGTTTTAAAAGTGCATAAGCGGTGGTGAATGCTGCAACGAACACATTGTTTACCTTGTTTGGAGGAGAGATGACTCGCTTGCTGTAGTTCCATTGCACTACACACATTACAGGGTTGAAGAAATGAAAGTAGTTAACCCTGTATTTACTCGAGAACATGAAGCTGAAAAATTCATCAGCATTAGTGATGACTGTGGTCTGAGACAGATCACTTCTTTTTGCAAATTTCCCTCAAAAACTGTTTAAACACAGTTTTGCCACCCTTACTTTTTGGCAGGGTTCACCTCGATTTTCTCAGGGTCTAATTGGATACCCTGATGGAGTGTGTAGTCTCTTACACACTTTGACTTGCTCTCCTGATCCACTGCTTCAGACGGGTATCCTGACGCCTCCTGCTTACCCTTCAGGAAGGTGTTGATATACCCTTTGAAGATTGTGCTACTTTTTCTCTCAAAATGCCACACCTCTGTGATTTTGCAAAGGCGATAACCACACTGCAATGCTTTTCAAAACTCTACACTCACCCACACACCTGTCAGAGCCCTGTCCTCATCACTATGCATGCAGGGACCTGTTTGATTATTTATTTCAGCGCATGTGCGGCAGAGAGTGAACACTAGTTTACCTCTGTAAGGCAAAACGGGGAAAAAGAGGCCTCGTGGGGGGTACACCACGGCTCTGATGATACCGAAGTAGCTGCCGGGATCATCAAAATCTTTGTAAATGATGGTGGGGTGACCGAGGGGAAAAACGTAGTTGGCGTTTACATAGGGGTATAAAGATGTGTAGTCCACATAATGCACAGTTTCACCCGGCCCCGCTGTGTACCTCAACCTCATAGCGCAGGTGCATCCACCATACAGAGCATCTCGGGGTGTTAACGGTTCGAGTGCGTTAACTCTCTCAAGAAAGCTGATGACCCCCGGGTGGGATTTTTTCATTTCAGTCCACTCATGCTCCCAGATGACCTCGAGACGAAGGCCGTACACAGTTTGGAGGACCTTGCCTCTCTCAACAGTGGCTGCGTACAACTGTTCGAATGCGACCCCTCTCAAAGGGCACTTGTCATGAGGCATGTAACACTTTTTACTGCCGTGGAAAAAACAGCCGTAAAATTTTAACGCAATTGACACCGTTAATCTCTGCAAACCCATCCACTGATTCCCCCATGTTTAACGCATGTTCGATATCTATTTTTCTGCTGTCTGCAATCCACCCGAGCCATTGAATAGACACGGTGGAAAACGTTTTGCTGCTACGTCTGTAGTCTAGAGGTGAGGGGATAGCCAAGGTTTTAGGAGGAAGGAAATTGGTTACAAAAACCTTCATGCACACTGATGCTATCGTGATGCATTTAAACGGATCCAAACTTGTCTCCTTAAAGAACTCCTCTCTGAATTTTAAGCAGCCTTGAGAAAGAATTTCAATGTCATTTTTACAATAACGAATAGCTTCTTTCTCAAAGTCAAAGACCCCTTTGCTCACTTCTCTGTACCAGCTGTAAAACACCTGTTGTTCTTGAAGACTCATGCGTTCTACAGCGTAGCTGGATGGAGCAGGAAAGGACCCACATACTGGAGACGCTGTTCAGAGGAGAATAGGTGTGGGAAAAAAACCTTAAAATATATATACATAGATATTATTGTTATTTTTATTTTATTTATTTTACTTACCTTGCCGTTCCACAACTGATGGGTGTCCATTGTTTATTTCAAGTTCGTTATTGGCTTTAGTTTGCTTGATCAAATCTGCTTCTTCTTCTTCTTTCAGAGATACGTCCTCCGTCAAATCTGTGAACAGTTTTATCTGAGGGTTAAACGAGTCTATAATAATACACATTCACCCACAAAGAAAACAAATAGTTTTTGGAACTTACTTTCTGGCCCGGCAGCAGCTGGCAATTTATTCAGTTCAGTTTAGTTTTTAATTAAGTTTTATTTTTATAGCACAACTTCACAACACATGTTGTCTCAAGGCACTTCACAAAGTCAGGTACATACATTCCAATTAATCCTAACCATTGAACAGTGCAGTCAGATTCAGTTATTTATTCAAATTTGATAAAAAAGTTTTTCTATCTAAGGAAACCCAGCAGATTGCATCCAGTCAGAGATTTGTAGCATTCCCTCCTCCTGGATGAGCATGTAGAGACAGTGGACAGTCACTGGCGTTGACTTTGCAGCAATCCCTCATACTGAGCATGCATGTAGCAACAGTGGAGAGGAAAAACTCCCTTTTAACACGAAGAAACCTCCAGCAAAACCAGAACCAGGCTCAGTGTGAGCGGCCATCTGCCACGACCGACTGGGGGTTAGAGAGAACAGAGCAGAGACACAAAGAGAACAAAGAAGCACTGATCCAGGAGTACTTTCTATGGGAAGAAAAAGGTAAATGTTAATGGATTTAGCTCCTTTAGTCGTTTCACCTAGAAATAAAGAACAGATAAACTCTGAGCCAGTTTTCAAGGTTAGAGTCTGAAAGAGAGCACATAGAGTTAGTCACAATAAAAGCTCAGCCAGTAGCTATGTCTAGGAGAGAGAAAGGGTTAAACACTGAAAGACAGGGCCATGTGGATCATCGGAAGAGGGTGAGCATTAAGTTGTTGCCAGCAGAAGCTCGGACGATGCCCCTCTCCAGAAAGGTGTCACAGGTAGACACAGAGTCAGGTCAGGTGTAGCTTCTAGGAAGAGAAAAGAGAGAGAACAAAGTTAAAAGCTGAAATAACAGCAAATACTGCAAAATTGGAGAGTAGTGTGAGAATGCAGCGAAGAGGGTGAAAGTGGTCATTATGTCCTCCAGCAGCCTAAGCCTATAGCAGCATAACTACACAGAAAGTTTCAGTTCAGATTATTTAGTTAAACGGCGCTTATTTTCAACAATGTTGTTTCAAGGCACCCCACAAAGGGTCCCACTGATGGTCATTGTTATACTAAAAACCAAAAGGATTGGGATACCTCTCTCTGTCAGACTGATTATAACCACTGGAAAAGAGAGTGGGTCATACAGGTAGCAGAAATGGAGGGTGTGTTTGCACCTCAACCATAACTGAGCCGGTTTAGGCTAAACATGACTCCCCCTTACTCCATCCAACAGGGAGGCAGGAAGGCTCCCTCCCTGATAAACTAAGCCACTCTAACTATAAGCTTTATCAAAAAGGAAAGTTTTAAGCCTAGCCTTAAAAGTAGACAGAGTGTCTGCCTCACGGACTAAAACTGGGAGCTGGTTCCACAGGAGAGGAGCCTGATAACTAAAGGATCTGCCTCCCATTCTACTTCTAGAGACTCTAGGAACCACCAGTAAACCTGCAGTCTGAGAACGAAGTGCCCTGTTAGGAACGTATGGAACAATCAGATCTATGATGTATGATGGAGCTAAATCATTAAGGGCTTTATATGTGAGGAGGAGAATTTTAAATTCTATTCTGGATTTAACAGGGAGCCAATGAAGGGAAGCTAAAATAGGAGAAATATGATCTCTCTTTTTAATTTTCATCAGAACTCTTGCTGCAGCATTTTGAATCAGCTGAAGGCTTTTAACTGCATTTTGTGGACATCCTGATAGTAAAGAATTACAATAGTCCAGCCTTGAAGTAACAAATGCATGGACTAGTTTTTCAGCTTCACTCCTGGATAGGATATTTCTAATTTTGGCAATGTTTCGGAGGTGAAAGAAGGAAATCCTAGAAACCTGTTTAATATGGGATTTAAATAACATGTCCTGGTCAAAAGTAACACCAAGGTTTTTTACTTTATTACCGGAGGTCAATTTAATGCCATCTTGGTTAAGTGATTGACTAAGCAGTTTCTTTTTCAAAGACTGCGGTCCAAAGATGACAACTTCTGTCTTGTCTGAATTTAGAAGCAAAAAATGTAGTCATCCAAGTTTTTTTTATTTGTTAAAAATACAGGGATAGGTAAAGAAGCTCTAAAGAGTTGAGAGCAAATTGCTAAGTAAGATATGAATGGGAAGGGAGTGTGTTGAGAGCATAGTCAGAGAAATCATTGACAAGATTTTTTATGCTTAACAATTCAAACATTTTAAATAAACAACTCATGTTTGAAAAAATATTTTCTTTCCATGCCAAAAGGTCACTGAAACACAATCCTTAGTGAGGTAAGTATAATTCATACATGTTAGGGTTATTTTTGCATTAACAATCTGCTAAAAGTAGAGCCGGATCTTTTGTAGAAGTGTGAGCAAGCAGTGAGGCTTCTACACTGAATATCTTGGTTGGAGGTTTTAGCACCTTTAAAGCAACATCCTTCTATATCACAAACTTTCTGTGCTCCACTTGTCACATTCCTGTTCTTGGGGTTTAGTGTCCTATGCTGTTCACAGTGAACAACACATGAAACACACAACATAGAGAAATTATATTGCTTGTTAGATGAAATCACAATTCAGTTTTGCTGTGTTGAGTTCTCTCTGTTGTTTTCATAACTAACCAATCAGATGTGGAAATGCAAAAATGTGTTCTTTTGTTAAAATGCTAAACATAGTTTCTTTGATTGTATACATGTTAAGTAAGAAGCCTTTAAATATGCCCCGAGAATGATAATGTACATTACTCTAAATTACTTGAAATAAAAATCTTCTGTTTCTGACAATGTACAAAATAAATATCCTTTCCCATAGTAGCTCTACTGTCAATATGTACATGTATCACAAGGCACTCATCGGTTGGTTTTCAATAACCTTATATAGTTTGATGCCTTAGTAAAACATTTATATCTAGAGGTACAATAACGAGCAGTATGAATAGAATAGAATAGAATACAATGGGAAAGAAAAGAAAAGAAATAACCTTTATTGCCCTCAGTGCGGAAATTCAGGTGTACCTGCAAAGTGATTGGCAAATGGAAGCATGCAGATTTACCCAAGGGTAAAATATAAAAACATAAAACAGAAGTAAGGGACTGTACAGTAAGGGGATATTTACAACATAAAAACACAGTACAGTAATAAAAACTGTTCAAGGTAAGGAGCCGTTCAAAAGAATCGATTAATTCTTAAACGTCACATCAATTCTTATGAGTCAATTAGGAGCCGAAAGAGCCTGCTCAATAACCAGTTTTTTAAAAGGAGTTGGAGTGCCCATCACTAGTGATAAGGCCGACTATAGCAGAGTCATCAGAGAACTTCTGCAGATGGCAGTCTGGGAAGTTGATGGAAAAGTCTACATTATAGAGGGGCAACAGTAAATGAGCTCTGGAGAAAACAATGGCAGACTGCGTCACAGATGGGGCTTAATCTTTGCTCTTTTCCTACAGCCTGCAGATGTTCTTTTTTAACATTTCTCTTTTTGTACATCTTTCAAACTGTAATTGTGAAAAAGGTAAATATAAGAAAAATCACGTCAAGTTTTTCTTAAGGTAAAATACATGCATTCATTCATCCATACAGCTTCTATACCACTTATTCCATAGTGCGTCACGGGGGAGCTGGTGCCTATCTCCAGCAGTCTATGGGCGAGAGGCCAGGTACACCCTGGACAGGTCGCCAGTCCATCGCAGAAAACACATGCAAAGAAAAGTTTTATCTCATTCCAGTTCTTAGTTCTTTTAAAGGATTTGGGAAAAAAAAAACTTTTAAAACCAACCTGTCTCAAAAACATCCTTGGTTCTAATGAAACAAAGTCATTGACATCAGCCAGTCCAGAAAAGGTTACAAAGCCATTTCTAAGTGTTCTGGACTCCACTGAAGCAGTTTCTCTTTTAGATCTGTTACTGCATAGACTCTATTTCTGATAAGTGGAAGACAACAGAAGCATGGATGCTTTATTGTCACTTTTACATTACATTTTCCTCTTTACCTTTTTCCTTCATCTTCCATAAGTTTGAATAGTTTTAAATCAAACTCTTCTTCAAATTATTTCATTTCAATGATGTCTCGTAGCAAAAATGAGTTATACTTTGACTTTTGGAAAAAGTATGAACTCCTTATAAATGTTTTATATTTCATGTCAGAATATTATCCATGAGATATTGCTTACATTCTCTTTGGCACATTGTCTTTTGCAATCACTGAAATCAAATCAGAGTACAGGACCTAAGACAAACAATCACTTCAGCTCATCTGTTGAGATGAAGTGTATTTCTGGTTATAGTTTAACTTTGGTTTTACCTGCGGCTTAAAGATTTTTGTCTATGTTGTTCCATGGACGGCAGTGTCTATTATTTTTCTTTAAAAACTGCTTAAGGAGAAGTCAGGCCTATTGAACATGAATGTTACAAGTTCTGATGGATAACTGCTCTTTCTCCCCTTCCTTAAAGGACAACAGGTTTTATTTTGACTTCCTGGTGAGCATTTCAAGAGGTACATCATTCAGCAGGCTGCTTTTCACTTGAGCTTTTACCTTGGTTGTTGGTTTGCTCTGAATATTCTCTGGCAGTCTGCTTGGCCACAGAGTAAGGGTGAACCTTTTCCTCTACATGTATCCTGCCGGGAATTAGAAATGTTTGCCACTGAGCTCCCTCCTGGCCCTCAGCTGCACTGTTGTAACTGACCACTAAGACATCAGAAAAATAAAAAAAAGCAATTCAGTCAGAAGAAATCTAATATTAATGTTTGGTTTATTTATAATAATAATAATTGTAGCCCAGTGTTACACCGAGGTTACTGTAATGACTATGGTGAGGTTAATAGAAGTCTTATATAGGTCAAGACAAGACTCAAATATACTAAAAGTAAATGTTTATTTACTAATGTATAACATTGGTGATAACTTTGGATTTCATATTCTTGTTTCTGAAAGAAATACACCAGTATTTCCCTTTACTTTGATATTTAAATAATATAAAGGGTAAAGGTAAGCTATTAAGTAATTGGCTTACTTAGTAATTAAGACTGTATTATTGGTAAATCAACTAAAAGCATTATTTTATGTAAATTGTGCAATTGAAAAGTACTGGTGTGACAAGATGCACTGGGTATTTTATTTGGCTTTGCCCTTTTATTGGTCACTGAGACAGTCCGTCAAGGGCGTGACTCAAGATTGGTAGAGAGAAGAGGAGGAGAAGAAGAAAGAGAGGAGAGAAGAAGAAGGGGAAGACGAGCGGACAGAAATGGAAGGAAAAACAGACTCGAGGGAGAGAGGACTGGACAAAAGCCCAGGAGAGGACGAAGTTCGGAAGAAGTTAGAGGAGCTTGGTTGCCGCAAGAGGGACGGGACCAGAGGAGACAGACGCAAGTAGTCATGAGGAGTTTTGAGCTGAGCTAAGTGAGCTAGCCGCTTCGGCCTCACGGGTTCGGCTGCGTTTAATGGAGTTCGGGGAGTGGACGAGTGAATTGCAACGCTCTCAATGTTTTCCTATGGGATTTCAACTCCTAGTTGTCTAACAGGCCTGCAGTGTTTTCACACTCTCCTGGAGGTCGTGAGTAACAAACTGACTTGGTTACATTTGTTTAGGACTGTATATTGATATAATTGGACATTCCTTGTTTTGTTCTGGTTTGGTGAAAGGAAAAGGTGGCCATTAATATTTTATTTAACCGGCCTTATGCAAAGAGGTTTATGTTGGTTAAATCGTATTGAAGGGGCGTTCAACTATAAAGTTACAGTGGTGACAAAATAATAGGTTCTCTGTCATTTTAGTTTAATAAAGTTAGGCTGAATCATTTTGCCTTAAATTCTAATGTTTCTCTGGGTGGTATTTGTCATGAACTAGGTCATTAGTGCCGCACACCGATTGGGGTACCGGGTTGATATCGAACCCAAGCACCCTTCATTTTAGTTTTCTCGCATAAAATGGCTAGAGGTGCTACATAATTATCATTATTATTATTATGCTCTGCAAATAAACAGATTTAAACTATGTTCCTAAAGGTAATATGTTAGTGTTTAAGTTATTGAAAGCTTTACAACTAAATTAAACAAATAGTATTTGTCATCAGTGTATTTTATCTAGTGTTAGATTTTTATATCTATGAACACAAAAAACATTTTCAACATTTTAAATGGCTGAATAATGAAGATCATAAAACAATAACATTTTAAAACAAAACAGTATTATAAGCCATCAGCAATATGTAAAAGGCTAAATAAAAACCGTGTAGTCATTTACAGTAGAGACAGCGGTATTAACCTTCAGGCTCCATTTGTTCGGCTTCACAGCTCTGCGCTTCACGCTAACACAGTTGCTAGGCAACAGACGTTACGCTGAGGTGAGGGCAAGAGAAACGCAGACTGACGTAACACCGGCGGCACACTATGCTAATCTGGCATGTTTAGCTAAAAGCTACAGGTAGCATAAGTGTTACTGTTTCTTATAGATTTGACTTGGTGATTGACATCCGCCAAGGTCATGTAAGTTTAACCTGATATGAAACGTAAATCGATAAATCTGTGTTTGATTAATCTGTGGCTATCCTCAAGGACCCAGATGTGTGATACAAAAAACTGAATTTTTGAACTGAAATTGAATTACAGCCTTGAAAGTGAAAGTAATCAAACAGAATTTTTAATACAACAAAATACATTTTAAAAGCAAATGTATTCAGTTTCAAACCATAAAATTCAGTTTCAGCTTAGTGAAATTCACTTTCAAACCAATGCATTTAATTTAAAATTACAAAAATACAAATTCAGTCAGAGCGATTCAAATTCAGTTTCTGATGGCACAAGTCTCTTCCCCTGTGGGTCCTTGAAGCCACAGATTAATCAGAGATTTACTTATTCACGGATGTCATTCACTATCACTGTTTCCAAATTCAGGGGGCTGCATCCTTTGAAGGTCGCATTTGTAGACCGATTACGTCATGGTGAGGCGACGAAGGCTATCCAAATTTGAATGCTCCTTCAAATGCAGCTGACAAACTCGTCCTTCTTTTCCCCAGATTTGAAGGATGGGTCCGGTGTATCCTCCGTGGCCCACCCTATCCCATGATTCATTGCGGGTTGAAGTAGATTGTCTAAACGCAAGTAGCAAAGGCCGGCGCAGAGAGAAAAGCTGTGAATAAAATTGGATATATTCTGTGAAACAAAATTAACTTTAACAATGTTTTCAGATGAGAATGTAGTTGTGTAAACCTGAAATATCTGATCAGTTTATCAAGATATCGCTTAATTGCACAAAGACTCTGTCGTGTTCGGAGATGTCCACTGGCCCAGCAGCCGGCTTCGCCTCGCCAGCTGTCAGTTGACCGGGCGGTTGAGGTGCGCTAAATCTTTATTATAATTTTAATATTAATTATTATTATTGTGCTCTACCAATAAACTGATTTAAACTTTGTTTCTCTGCCCACTTTTTACCAGCACGTCACCGTTCCTACAAGGGGAGATGATACTCTGGACTGCGTGTACACTAACATCAAGGGTGCTTACTGAGCTTACCCCCATCTTGGCCTCTCCGACCACATCTCTATCTTGCTGGCACCAGCATACTGCCCCCTGCTGATACAGATCAGGCCAACAAAGAAGTCAGTCACTGTGTGGCCCAGGGATGCAGGCAAAAGTCACATACGGCCAGAAAATCCAGGTTCACTATACTACCAACAACCCCCGGCGCATGTGGTGAGGCATCAAGTGCATCACAGACTACAACACCAGGGATGCACAATGCTCAAGGGACTCCTGCTTGCCAGATGCACTCAACAGGTTCTATCCCCACTTTGAGGACATGGACAGCCCCCCCAGCACCAGACTTACACCACCACCTGGTGACATGCCACTCAGTGTGACCACAGCAGACATGAGGAAGACCCTCCAGGGAATCAACCCCTGCAAGGCTGCAGGTCCCGACAACATCCCAAGGCAGGTACTGAGGGACTGTGCACATGAGCTGTCTGAGGTGTTGGCGGACATCTTCAGCACCTCCCTGTCACTGGCATCTGTCCCCACCTACTTAAAGACCGCTACTATTGTACGTGTCCCCTAGTGCTCCACAATGACATGCCTTAATGACTACCGACCTGTAGCCCTAACCCCGGTAGTCATGAAGTGCTTCGAGAGGCTGGTCATGACTCATATCAAGGACTCTGTGGACGTCACTGTAGAGCCCCATCAATGCACCTAAAGGAAGACCCGCTCCACTGATGACGCCATCTTATGTGTGGTTCACACAGCCCTCACCCATCTGGAGAGCAGTAAATCCTATGTTCCTCTACTTTTCCTGGATTTCTCCTCAGCCTTCAATACCATCATCCCACAGACCATAGTGCAGAAGCTCTCTTCTCTTGGACTGAGTCCCACATTGGGGAAGTGGGTCCTGGACTTCCTGACCAACTGACCTCAGAGTGTCCACAACACTGTTTCCTCCTCTATCTCCCGCAGCACTGGCTCGCCCCAGGGCTGAGTGCTGGGCCCCCATCTGTTAACTCTGCTAACGTATGACTGCTTGGCGAGGCATCCCAGCTGTCATTTAGTGAAGTTTACAGAAAACACAGCAGTAGTGGGACAAATCACGAATAATGAGTCCAAATACAGAGAGGAGGTGGAACACCTGGTGCAGTGGTGCAGAGAAAACAACCCTTAGCATCAATGTGAAGAAGACTAAGTTGATGGTGGTGGATTTCAGAAGGGACAAGTGCCCTCTCACTCCCCTGCACTTCGGAGTAGCAGCTGTGGAATTGGTCCCCAGCTTCAGGTACCTGGGTGTGCACATATCCAATGACCTCACCTGGATTCCCAGCACTTCCTGTCTGGTCAGGAAGGCTCACCAGCATCTCTACTTACTCAGGAATACTGAATGTGGGGGTTCAGTCCTGAGGAGCTTCTACCACTGTGTGGTGGAGAGCGTTCTCTGCACCTGCATCACCATATGGCACTGCAGCTACACTGCTGCTGAGAGGAAGGCTCTGCAGAGGGTGGTAAAGGCTGCACAGACTTTTTCAGTCCCTCCTTTCAGGCAGGTGGCTGATGAACATTCAGAGCAAGACCAACAGGCTCAGAAACAGCTTCTTCCCTGAAACTGTCAGACTGCTGAGCTCACTACACACTGATCTGCACTAAACATTTCACCCACCAAAGGTGCAATATTTCACTCACTTATAGGTACAATATTAAGGACTACCACATGCTTTACATGTGTAGTAAAGTAATTTGTACTTTGAAAAGTTAATTTCAGCTTTACTATTTAACTGTGTATATTTCTTTTTTTTTTAGCTCTTCGCTGCACATAATTTTACCGATTGCTATTTATCGTTAGATTTAGGTTTGTGTGTTATACTTAGTTTTTCTTTTTACTTGAGTATTAGGCTCTTTAACAGAAATGTAAATGTGAGCTGGTATCACAATTAAAAATCTTTGAATCCTTCAATCCTTGAATCGTGTAATAACTGGTTAATTGGAAACTACTCTTCATCTTTGGCCAAAAAATAAATTTCATATTTCAACAACTATAAAATTATTAAAAAACAGCTTGATAAAACAAAACTTGAAGTTACAATAAAGGATTTTATAAAACATGATTTTTAAAAAGCCTCGTAAAAAAATTATTTTTGTGAAGTGAAAAACCAGGTTACCTGATGGACACCAGATGAAGAGGGTAGTGTTAAACAACTTAGATCAAGCAAAGATTAAAGTTTCAAAGTGATTTGTTTTGTTTAGTTAACACTATGGGGGACGAACCACGTTCCAACATGGATTCTGATGCATTTTCATCCAGTCAGAATGATTGTTATTTATTCCCTGTACACATCATATTTTCACTGTTACGCTGATGATACTCAGGTTTACTTATCCATAAATCCTGATGAGCCCAACCAGTTAGACAGACCACAAGCATGTCTTGAAGACATAAAAACTTGGATGACTTTAATTTTTCTGCTTCTAAATTCATACTAGACAGAAGTTGTCGTCTTTGGACCGGAGTCTTTAAAAAGAAACTGCTTAGTCAATCACTTAACCTGGATGGCATTAAATTGACCTCCGATAATAAAGTAAAAAACCTTGGTGTTATTTTTGACCAGGACATGTCATTTAAATCCCATATTAAACAGGTTTCTAGGATTTCCTTCTTTCATCTCCGAAACATTGCCAAAATTAGAAATATCCCGTCCAGGAGTGACGCTCAAAAACTAGTCCATGCATTTGTTACTTCAAGGCTGGACTATTGTAATTCTTTACTATCAGGATGTCCACAAAATGCAGTTAAAAGCCTTCAGCTGATTCAAAATGCTGCAGCAAGAGTTCTGATGAAAATTAAAAAGAGAGATCATATTTCCCCTACTTTAGCTTCCCTTCATTGGCTCCCTGTTAAATCCAGAATAGAATTTAAAATTCTCCTCCTCACATATAAAGCCCTTAATGATTTAGCTCCATCATACATCATAGATCTGATTGTTCCATACGTTCCTAACAGGGCACTTCGTTCTCAGACTGCAGGTTTACTGGTGGTTCCTAGAGTCTCTAGAAGTAGAATGGGAGGCAGATCCTTTAGTTATCAGGCTCCTCTCCTGTGGAACCAGCTCCCAGTTTTAGTCCATGAGGCGGACACCCTGTCTACTTTTAAGGCTAGGCTTAAAACTTTCCTTTTTGATAAAACTTATAGTTAGAGTGTCTTAGGTTATCCTGAGCTATCTCTGTAGTTATGCTGCTATAGGCTTAGGCTGCTGGAGGACATAATGACCACTTTCAGTCTCTCTGCTACATTCTCATACTACTCTCCAATTTTGCATTATTTGCTGTTATTTCAGCTTTTAACTTTATGTTCTCTCTCTTTTCTCTTCCTAGAAGCTACACCTAGCCTGACTCTGTGTCTACCTGTGACACCTTTCTGGAGAGGGGCATCGTCCAAGCTGCTGCTGGCAACAACTTAATGCTCACCCTCTACCGATGATCCACATGGCCCTGTCTTTCAGTGTTTAACCCTTTCTCTCTCCTAGACATAGCTACTGACTAAGCTTTTACTGTGACTAACTCTCTGTGCTCTCTTTCAGACTCTAAACTTGAAAACTGGCTCAGAGTTTATCTGTTCTTTCTTTCTAGGTGAAACGACTAAAGGACCTACATCCATTAACATTTACTTTTCCTTCCCATAGAAAGTACTCCTGGATCAGTGCTTCTTTGTTCTCTTTGTGTCTCTGCTCTGTTCTCTCTAACTCCCAGTCGGTCGTGGCAGATGGCCGCTCACACTGAGCCTGGTTCTGCTGGAGGTTTCTTCCTGTTAAAAGGTAGTTTTTCCTCTCCACTGTCGCTACATGCATGCTCAGTATGAAGAATTGCTGCAAATTCAACGCCAGTGACTGTCCACTGTGTCTACATGCTCATCCAGGAGGAGTGACTGCTACCAATCTCTGACTCAATGCAATCTGCTGGGTGTCCTTAGATAGGAAAACTTTTTAACCAATTTGAATAAATAACTGAATCTGACTGCACTGTTCGATACGTATTAATACTTATTAATTGGAATGTATGAACCTGACTGAAATCTGTATGATTCGATTGAATTAACTTTGTGAAGTGCTTTGAGACGACGTGTGTTGTGAATTGGCGCAATATAAATAAAACTGAATTGAATTCAATCATATGAAGTTGAACTTGTACATTTCCATTCTGATTGTACAGACAGAAACCTTAACATCAGCAGTAGCAAGAGCCGGCTGTAGGTTCCATTATGAAATTTTAGGGTTTTGCACTTTTTTTAGGATCTTGTGGTCTTGTGCTTTATGGATGAACTTGCTTGAACGGCCAGTCCCAGGCATGTTGAAGAACCTCTGCTTATAGATCATTTTCTGTACAGTAAAATGTCTTAAAACCATTACTAGATTTATATGTTGCTACAGTCTTTCTTCTAAAGGCCTCAGACAGTTTTTTTTAAATCTCACCATGGTGTTCAGTCACACTTTAACAGTCAGGAGCTCACCAAGCTAAATGTCTGAAACATCAAAATGCCCAGTAATTTTGTTTAAATTATATGCGCCTGATGTGATACACCTGTGTGTAATTGTAGTGATTTTAGGAGGTAATAAATGTGGGGGTCTCGTATTAAATTCCTCACCAGGAATTTGTTTTCTGTTTTATATTTTACAAAAAAATTTAAAAGGGAGTTTAATTTGGGAATATTTTTATAAATTTGATGTTAGATATCCTTTTGTCCAAATATGTTAGAAAAACACACATGCTTTCATAGAGTGTTTATACACACTCATACACAGACGTGTGTGAGTGTCCGTGTTTAGGAGTGCCCATGTATAAATATTTGTGTATTAAAGTCAGAAAATGTGATAATTGTTAACTACTGCATTGACTAACCTTGCTACAATGAAAATGGGGGTAAAATAAGCTTAAGATTATTACTCACGTAGGACGATTATGTGGAACAGAACCATGTAACCCTGTTGTTCATAAAGAACATCACAGTAAAAGCAAAGTTTTGTGAGGTGGGGCCAAGCGACAGTTTTTCACAACTACCCTGACTGACTGGAAAGATTTTATGAAATCAGGTCCAGATGTAGGGAATGTATTTGATGAAGCTTAAACAACAATAACTAGCAACTAGTGTTTATCACCAACTTATTAAATGACTCTGGTACACTGGAACTGCTATGTATTCACCCCCACCAGTAATGTTTTTGTTTTTATATAAGTGCTAAATGTAAAGTTTTATGATCACTTGTGTATTTTACCAAATTAAAACAAAGCAATTTTATTCAGTCACAAAAAAACTATAATTTAAAGACTTATTAACTTACATTATTTATATTTTATTCAGAAAAAATTGTTCGAACTTATTTCTGTGGTTTCAGATCACCTTCAAGAAAAGAAAAACATGCAGAGCAAGATACTAATTCTGAAGCAATCCAAGTGGAATGATGCAGATGTTCTAGCATGAATACAACAAATACTCATAACAGCATACATTAATTTCTTCAGACGCATGGAATTGTATTGTTACTTATCCACACACAACCCACAAGGCCACGCTGGGCTGATCCCCCTCTGAGAGCAGCTTCTATCTACTGCATTCAAATGTCAAACTGTCTCAAGGGGGCGGGGTGGCTCCTTTCAACAGACATATGTCATCCTCCAATTTGCCAGTGGACACTTTTGGCTATTTTCTCTAATGTTAATTGCTTGAGGCACCATCATATTGTTTTTTCTTTCTTTTAGGATTACAGGCACATGGGGCACCAAAGATTTCCATGTTTTTCTCGGTAATTGACATAGGATTGGAATAAAAACTAGACTCCAGGGAATCCTGTGACAGATTTATGAATGTCATTAAATGTTTAAGTAAAAAAAATATTTTTAAAAATGCGCTTTTGATTTTTTCAGAAAGTAAATGTTCCACAAGAAATTCATAAATGAAATGTTGCATTTCAGCTCTTTTGTTCAACATATTTAGCTTTTTTTCTGGGGCATCTGAACAACTCTGATCAAACAAATGATTTCATCCTTTTATTGCTCTGTAAAGTGACAAAGGACAAGGAACACAGAGCCATAGTTGTCAAGGTAACGCTGTGATAAAAAGGCAAAAGCCAGACGTGTGCATACACAAACTTGCACATAAACACCCAGAAAGTCTTCGTTAGTGACAGCTGGGGGATATTTAATCTGTGAACAGTCTGGGAACATTTACAGTACTTTCATTATATGAGATGTGAAGGGTAACGTATCACCTAAAGATAGAACCACTCGGTGTCGACGAGGTCAAGGACTGAGTGAAGTCACGCAACAGACACACAAAATCACTTATTCTACCATGCGTCATTCTTTCATAATGTTTCTTTTATGTATTTTTCTGTTAACCAAAACAATTTAAAAATGTGATTAGATTAGTTTTAATTTGGAACACATTGGTATGATTTGTCTGCACATAGAATGTTAGAGTGAACTGGACTTACATTATCAATTCAGAACTATGAGATTTTGCACATGTATACTCTGACCAAGCCTTTTGCATTAGACTTTCATTATGACGTTAGATTGAGCTGAAAAAAGTGATGAGCCTGAAACTGTAAAAACCCTGTAATATTTATGACTCTCAGACTAATCTGAAACAGCTTTACATGCATTTTAATGAATGCAATGAATGTCAAACAGCGCTATTTACAGTGATTGGTCTTATTCTTGTAGCTTAAAAACGTATCTTAAAACTCAACAATTCTGTAAAATAATGAATTCATGCTTAGTTAGACCTTTTTATACACAGTATATAATTTGGATGCATTATTTTTTTTCTCCTAAGAACATTAGAATATGTTGAACATGAACTGCTTCCAGCCAGTGATATGTTCTTATCTCGACTTTTGAAACGGTCTCTCCTCTGAAAATAAAAACAGCATTTGATAAGGTAGTAGAAGCAATATTTTCTTAATAGCTGTCTATGGGACATGGCAAACACTCCTAAATTCCCATTCTGATTGGGTTGATAAGTGTCTGCTTACATCACAGGGGGAAACTCCAGTGAGCTCTTAAATGCTGACTCAAAGGAGGGCACACTGACTAATAAACACAGAGACAGAAAGAAACCCAATCAAAATAATAAAAAATGCCTTTTAATTTAACCATTTTAGTTGTTTAATTGTTTTGTCTACTGCTTAATCTTTAAAGCTTCAGCAATTATGTTTTGCCCAAACCTACCTGTGGTAGAAACAAGAACCATTATATCCAAAAGATGACTTACTGTTAACAATTTGGACCTGAAGCTCAAGTGAGGAACCCACCAAGAGAGCCATAGGCTAGCTCCAAGATAAAGACCAGCCGTCAGTCTGTGTGTCAACATATGCCTGTCTACATCTTGTGAGATGGGTGTGGGCCCTGCACCTGCTGTGGTCCAAAGTTGGTTTCCAGATACAATCTGATTTCGGAACAAAGTAAGAAGTCATTCTGTACATTTTATTGTAGCAGTTCAGTGGTGACTAGCCTGACAGACCAAAGGATGCTCATTTTGAGTAAATTCCTCATTTTTCTGTCCAAAGCTTTTCCCTAAAGTACAATCAGGAAGTTAGAACTCTGCATTATTACTGACTGACACAGCTGACTAAACTGAAACATAAAACATTTAAATGAGGTCTATTGAACATAAGATCTCTCTCTTCAAACACTTTGTTAATTGTTTGATTTGTTGATTTGTTGATTGATAATCAGATAGATGTGTTTTGTCTCTCAGAACCCTGGCTGTAGCAGGAGTTTTATATTAGTATAAATGAGTCAACTCCTTCTAATTATTTACATTTTTATAGTCATAATACTGGGTGAGGAGGAGGAGTAGCAACCATCTTTCAGTCAGATTTATTGATTAAAACCAGGAAAATAAATAGTTACAATTATTTTAAATATGTAACTGTCAGTTTTTAGATCAGTTCTCAGATTTCCTATTTGAGATATTTTAAATTAATGTTAAAAACTTATTTGTTTAGAGTTGCTTTTGTAAACTATTAACTAACTTGGTCAACATTTCTACTGGGAATAAAGATTAATTAGGATTTTCCACCTTGGAACAGACAGCGTAAAGGACCTCGCTGTACACAGTGCAAAGGAGTCCACATTGAGAGGAGTCAGCTGAGGTGGCTCGGGCATTTCTTTTGAATGCCCCTGTACGCCTCCTTCTGGAGGCATTCCAGGACCAGGAGGTGCTTGAGGGACTATGTCTCCTGGCTGGCTTGGGAAAGCCTTGGGCTCCCCCAGAAGAGCTGGAGAAGGTGTCTGGGGACAGGGAAGTCTGGCTGTCTTTGCTGAGATTGCCGCCCCAATGACCTGGTCCCGGATAAGTGGAAAACGGCGGGTACAAGTACAAGTACAAGTACTTTTATTCTTGCTTCTACCCTTTAAATAATATTTCAGTATATTTTTAGCTCCCAGGCCTCCACTTACAAGTGAACAGTCCACTGTGTCATTTTTGAAACTGGTAAGAATGCTCCTTCTCCTTCTTTATCCCAATAAATCAGTAAGTTAGAATATCCTCATCTCAAAGGCTCTAGAGTGGCATTTTTAAATCATGTCAGAGATAAAAGTCAAGGAGCTAAATCAGCCCTGCAGCTTTAAGAACCACTTCTTGCACCAATATATACAGTAAAAAGGAAAAATCTCAAACTGTCAAATGAGTTCTTATGACCGCCTGACCTGTCACTTGAAAACTACCGTTTATCAGTGAGGTTAATCCATCTCAGAAGCTAACGTTTCATTTCTGGTGGTCTGTTGTAGGCCAAGGAGCGGGATATGGATTTTTCTCTGTAATGAATGATGGAAATAATCCACTGATCTCAGAAATAATCAAGATTCTCTTTGAGTGCATGTTACATGCACCAGCTCAAACTACAGGTTAAGCTTTGTTTAAAGGTGCAGCCAAAAACAGTGCAGGAAATAGTCAAGTTTGGACATGTCCCTGTGAAGCTCAGGCATGTCCATAGCTGTGTTATTATATCACATAAACTGTGCAAAACTGCAAACCAATACAATTAGATAACCAAACAAACTGCTTTACTATAGCTCCCGTTATCATGCAGGAGGAAGCCAGCCTAACCAACAGCAGCCCAGCCAGGACCCCTTTTCAACAGGCATGTTAATCAAACATGTCTTGCAACTTTTACTCTCACTCGATCTAATCTGTATTTTATTTTTCTGCAGCTGAGCTTCATCCGGTAACGATAAACTGGTTCCATCTCAGCACCGAATCCAAGCTATGCAAGAGAAAGGGATCACTTCTCAGGTGCTGAAGCCAGGATCATAGAGACACAAAAACTATAAAAATCTTCTGAGTTTGTTTTGTTTTTAATCTGTTGAATTTAAGACTAAAAACTGTGAAAAACTGTAAAAACTGATTAACTCTGAAATAACATAAGCTCACCGTTATTTATGTTTTGGAAAAAGAATTTTACTCTTTTCACATTTGTTTTGTTTTTTTAATTTGCTTGTTTGTTTTGTTTTGTTTTTAACACATTCAAATATTTCTGATTTGTTTTATTTAGTTAGAAAAAAAGCTTTTCAATTCAGTGTGGGCCTATATGTAAAAGTGACTGGCCCCTAAACCTAATAAGTGGCTGTGGCACCATTGGTGGCCACTACTGTCATGAAGTAGAAATGAGTGTTTTACATCACAGAAATGTTTTAATTGAGCCACATTGGATGTTTCCAGCATGAAAGGCCTTTTGAAGGTCATGCCTAAGCATGTCATCAGATTTAAGGCTAGACCTCAACTGGGCCCCCTTAAAGAGTTTTTTCCAGTCATTCAGATGTGGGCTGGGCTTTGGATCATTGTCCTGCTCCATATCCTAAGACCAGTTGTACCAAACTGACAAGCAGACATTTACCTTCTGAATTTTCTTGGAAAGAGGTGAATTCATGGTTCCATCAATGACGGCATGTCATCCAGGCCCTGAAGAAGCAAGGCAGCCTGAGACCATCACACCACCAGGACTATGTTCCAGACTGATCAATTTCAATTACTTTGTTTTTTATCTTCTCTGGGATTACTTAAGCTCAGGGCATGTTTTTCTTTTCAGATCTCTTAGCCTTCTTCATGCATTATTTTCCAATTCTGAGGGTCAGAGTTGGCATTTGTTTGTTGTAAACATATGTTGGGAACATGGATTTCAACATTAAAACTCCGGTACAAACTCTTCTGGAGTTTTCAAAATAAGTTGCATTTAACAGACTTTCAGCACAACTTCAGAAGGGGAAAATTGGGGTAACATAAGACTTCCCATGATGCCACTCGCTGTATAAAAGCACCTATATTTCCAATGCCCCGATCTCTCCAAGCCGGTTGAACATCGGACCAGGAGCAGACACAGCGCGCTGAAGTCTTTTTGCTGGCAAAAAGACTTAACTCTTCAAACCGGATCCAAGAGTGTCATATGATCACGGATCATATGCAAAAGTTGAGTATGAATGAATAACTGTTTGTGTACCCAGTATTCATTCATAAAAACGTGAGTTAAGGTACACGCCTGGCTTGACTTTCTCCCTTGAGGCCTGCAGGAGCAACGGTCTCAAAGAAGTCCCAGCAGAGACGCCGTCTCTACAACCCAAGTGAAGCGGTTTTCCTTGCCTGAGAGAAGGACGACGAGTAGCCACATTATCAGTAACGTGCAGTTTTGGCCGGCCGACAGAATGGGCCCCCACCCACAGCTTCGTTAGGTTAGCCGAAGGCTAACTGCTTGTTGACTGTGGACGTTTCTTCAAACTTCGCCGCCCCGGACATCTTTTCCTCAACATGGTCAGAGGTTAGGTTTGGGCAGAGTGAATAACAGAATAACGGTTAGGATGAAATGATCTGAACATTTTCATTTTTTTATGAAGTTTGGTTTTGTTGTGTGAAACTGCTACCTTAGTGCTAGTAGGCTGCACACGTGATCAACTTTGTGTTCTGTGTTTATGTGTTTTTAAAGTTAAGACAAACTTTAGTTAAAGGGTGATTTGAAACACAGAAGGTTGCTCATAATGCACCGTCCGCGCTTATGCATTTTAACCCTTTTATTGACCCTGGTATTTTAAAGGTATGTGTTTGATTCTGGTGCTAAGCTAAGCTGTCGGCCTCCTTTGTTAGCTCAACTGCTAACAGCTTTAAAACACGTTCTTAAAACAGAATATTTAACAGAAAGGTTGTTAGTTTTCAAGTTAGTGAATAATAATCTCTAAACATTATTTTACTAAATCTGATAAGTAAACACCATTAAGCCCCATTTCTCCAGAAAGATTTGGTTCTTTTCCAAATATTCCCTTAATATTTCTTCAAATATTATTTTAATAAATAAAGGCAACTAATTAGACACCATTGAGAAATTATTCATCCAGAAGGTTGGTTTTATTCAGCAGATCATTCTTGAAAACATTATTTTGATAAAATAATATTTTATCTGATCTTGCATTGTGAATGGTTGTTTAACGTTTGCTGATTATTGCCTAAGTTGGTTCCAAGGCTAACTTAACTTCACTTCCAGATTCTTCAAGATAATCCTTGGTTCTCAAACATAAATAACATTGCATGGTAATGTTGCATCACTCTTTTGGTCATGATTTCAACCATCTTTAATCAACTTGTTTATATTGTACATAGCCCATTAGTCTTCGTCATTCTTTAATTCTGCTTGGTAGTTTAGTTGGATTGTTTTAGCATAGTAAAGAGTTTGTTGATTGAAATATGTTTGACTTTGAGTTGACTTATTTTTGTTAATAAATTCTTGTATTTTAAGAAATTGTGTGAATTCATTCCATGTGTGTGCAGAATTTATGGTGTTCAATAATGTCAGAGCTTGGCTCACACCTTTCAACTTTGTCCTAATACCGTCGCCTTACTGGGCTGGTATTCACAGGACAACCCTTAACAGACCAAAATATTATTTTATAAAACATTAACATATTAATATTAAATATTAAATAATGCCAGATTAATAATAACCTTACACATAGCTGGTTCTTTTTATTAGCTGCATTTGTATAATTTCTGCATTTTCACTGTTGTATAGTTGTTCGTGACGGGAAGGATATTTACATGGGAATAGGTTATGTACATTCATTCTGCTCTTGTGACCACAAAACAGTTTTAACAACTTGATCTTGTCATCACCTTATAAGGAAGGGATGTTTCAGACTGACATTTCTCCAGCATCCACTTTAACAAATTCAGCATAATCTCTTTAGCCGTCTTATTTCCCGCTACACTTTTACCGATTTTGTTTTTAGTGTTTGAAATGTTTTGAGCAGTTTTAATGAAGATTCTGGAAATTTTTCATTTTTTTTTTCTAATTTTGTGTCACTATTAGCCTTAATAGTCAAAAGATCAAAGGTCAACAGGCTGGGACTCAAACCCATGACGCCTGCGTCAAGGGCTGTAGCCTCCACACATGGGTTTTGCAGATTACCCCGGCACCATCGCCGCATTCCAAATGTTTTTTGACTTTCAGACTACTTTAGATTTTTCTGACATGTACACAAATTTCTCCCTGTTGCTCACCTATGGTGAAGTTAGAAATAAAGGAAAAATAAATAAAGAAAAATAAAGGAAATGACAAAAGTGAGGCTGCATCTCACTCTTTCTGCATATAAGAGTGAGATGCAGCACAGAAAATAAAATGTAATTTGGGTAAAAAGGGAGAACTGGACTGGCCTTTGGCTCGTAGCGATTGCAGGAGCATTAAGGAATTTCGCAGATGCGGAAATTTGCATACCAAGATGTTAGTATGTGCTCCGTTGCAGCTGTCTTAGCTGGCTGCGTCTTTGGTCTCATAGCCCCAAAAGTTTCTGCCAGTTATTGACACTGAGTAAACTGCAAAAATCTTTAATGCCAAAAAGGATTTTAAATACCCCAAAGCAAGAGGAAAAGGCTTTATAAACCAAATGTCATTTCACAGAGTTCAAATTGCCCTTTTAAAACCAGATCCCTTATATACATCCTGCATAAATGAATGCTTTTTATTGCTGTTTTCTTTTCCTGGGGGTTGTTGGAACACAGTTTTACCACAAAAATCTCAAACCTGAAACATGAATGGAAGAAAAGCTATATTAGGGCTGATGTATTAAACATGAACATGTGATCAGCTGAAAAAAAAATGTCCGTCTTTTGTTTTCTGAATGCATTTATTTACTATCTATCTAGGTTTTGTTTTTATTTTAGCTCTTAACAGTTTTAGCTAGTAGCAAGTATATTATATATTTTCATTTATTATGTTTTTTTTCAGGGTTGCACGTGGCAGGGTAGCACTGTTGCCTTGCAGCAAGGAGGTCCTGGGTTCAATTCCCGGCCAGGGGTATTTCTGCATGGAGTTTGCATGTTCTCCCTGTGCATGCGTGGGTTCTCACCGGGTACTCCGGCTTCCTCCCACAGTCCAAAAACATGCCTGTTAGGTTAATTGGTCACTCTAAATTGCTCTTAGGTGTATAAATGAGTGTATGCATGGTTGTTTGTGTGTTGCCCTGCGATAGACTGGTGACCTGTCCAGGGTGTACTCCACCTCTCGCCCATAGACTGCTGGAGATAGGCACCAGCTCCCCCACAACCCACTATGGAATAAGCGGTAGAGACTGACTGATTGAAATGTTTTTTTTTCATTTTAGTTAAAACTTTTTTTCAGACTTAAAGTTATTTATCTAAAAAATTCCACATTAATCAAGTAAATTAGTTTCCCTCAATTCCACTTCTTCTCATATTGTTTGATCGTGTTATCTTGTGTGTTTGTCTGTTTACTCAGTTTGATCATTTTTAATGAGTTGTTTGTGTCAGTTCATCTGTTTTTTACCTCTCGTATGAGAAGTGCTCCACAAATAAAGTCTGACAGATTGATTGGTTCATTTTGGGTTTTTATTACTTCAAATAGAAAGCTGTAAAACCAATTTTATTGTATATCTGTTTGAAATATTTCATTGATCTAATTCTAAAGCTTTGGTTTTCGTTAAAGATGCATTTTGCTTCTCACTTTGATCACAAAATATTCTTGATATTGAACATAGTAAAATATTTACTGTAAGACTAAAATCAAAAGCATCTTGAAAAATGCAGGGTTAGATTTAGCTGCCAGCCACAAAACATTAATCGGCTATCTTTGTGCAAATGAGTTTTAGTTTTTCCTGCTTTTAAACCTGAGAATTGCATGAGTTAATGCTACTGCAGTAATCAGAGAATCTTTTAATAATAACGATAAAAGAAATCTTCATAATGTATAGCTGGGGTTCATTGTGACGTTAAGCATCACAATCATTCAAAATTTAGATTCCTTTCTGTTGAAAGAGCTGGTTTGCTGCTGACAATGTGTTGTGACTTTATGATAGAGAGGGCATGTGAGTGACTCATTTGTATTATGAACTATAAGAAAATGTAAAATAAGGACTAACTGGCAATCCAAAGTTTACACCGAAAGTCACAGAGCCTTAGAGCACTTAAATGTGTAGGCTTTATGTCTTTTTTAAATAAAACAAAATCAGAAACTACAAACTTCTCTATCTGTAGGCTTTCTATAAAAAATGTTTAATTTGTATTGCTAAAAACGGTTTAACCACCTCTCTGTAAGGAGTTTTTCTACAATGGGTGTGTCATCTGCAAATTTGATGTGGGTAATGTGTGTTGTGTGTGAAGAGACAATAGAAGACTGGGCTGAGGACACAGCCTTGGGGGGCTCCAGTTAATCGACTCACATTTTTTAGTCATACCGGCCGGTCAAAGCAGTTTTACCTTAGTCTCATTCGCCCAACTTGGGGTTCAACAGCTTGTCCAAGGGGACATCACCATGTGTGAAGGGAAGCTGGAGTTAAACTCGCAGCCTCCCAATTGTCAGACAAGACATTGGATCTTTCTTGATCTAGTAGCAGAAAATGGGTCCTAGACCCAGTATTTTGAGTTTGCTGACCAGTTTTACCGGACTGCTAGCTTTATTCCAGAAAGAACATCCTGATGTTCGGATGACCAAAATTATTTCTATTTGTTAAATACCAGACTATTGAGAGAGGTTATTTATTTTCTGAACTTCCTTCAAATCAAGAAGTTTTTATAAATTTTTTTGTATTTGGTAGACATGCCTTAAACTGTGTTACTCTCAATAAAGGTTTTTGGTATGCTTACACAAGCCTCCCAAAACATTTTGCTGGACTTTTTGTTCATTCCTGCTGACAGAACTGGCATAACTTAGTAAGTTCATAAGCCTTTTCAGCTCTGTCCTATATGACTGAACTCAGGGTTTTGTGATGGCCAATAAGTAACATCAACTCTGTTATGTCTTAAGACATGTTGGAATGCTTAGGGTCATTGTCGATTCGGACGCATTTGTGTCCAAGCTTGATATTTCTGACTGATATCTTGAGATGTTACTTAAATATTTCCACAGATTGAAGAAATGGCCTAATTCCTCCTGAGTAGCCCATGTTGGTACAGAGTTTGTTTCACAGTTAATAATAAAAGCTTCTTTAAAAGAGCTTTTCTTTTTGTTCTGGGGTTAATTTGCACATTTTGCACCAAAACCTGTTCATCTTTGTGACACAGAACTTGTCTCCTTCCTGATTGCTGCACAAATGGCTAGACATGCTCTTGCTGTTTATACTTGCGTGTAATTGCTTGAAAAGATAAATGTAGCACCTTCAAGTATCTGGAAATGGTACTTGGTCCAAGATCTTTGACCTGATTTTTCTTTATGATGTCACACAATGAAACAGTGTGTTTGAGGTGTTCCCTTAAAATACATCCACAGCTATGCTTCTAAATAACTCATATGTTGTAAATTAACCTGTCAAAAGCCATCAAGGCCATGACATCATCATGAGTACTTTCCAAAGATGTTTAAAAGCAGGGTAATCTTAGTGTATGTAAACTTCGTTCTTTTGTTATTTTGCCATTTGGCAATAGAAATAGTTGTGGTAATCCTAACTGACCTAAAACAGGAAATGTTTAGTGTTATTTAATGCCAGTGACTCAAAAGAGGTGATGAGTTACACAACGTTTTAGTACCTTGTTTTCTACTTGATGATGAATGACATGATAAAACTATTTGAACCCCTTCTGTGTTATGTTAAATACTTGATCAATGGGAAGGGTTCGGACAGACGGTTCCGTTTAGTCCTGGAGAGATGCTCCTCAGCCGTCTCCAGAGCACTTATATATGAGATAGCATGTATGCCACAGTGTGTAAGGTTCAATTTCTATGTCAAAATGTCTAGGAGAGAATTACAACAGGTTTCCCACCCTAGTGAATCTGGTTCCCTTGAGAATCACCTTCAAAGCTGTTGAAGCGCTTATAAGGAGAACTTTAGCTTTGTCTAGTCAGAATGATTTGGCAGCACTCCTGAGCACATGTCCAGTGCTGTAAAAAATCTTTCTCTCTTGCAAGATATTAATAAAGCTGATTCTAAGTAACAATCGTTGGTCTCTATCTTGGTAAAAAATCATTTTTCTACAACAGCCATTTAGCAAATAGAAATAATTTTGGTAATCCTAAATGACGTGAAACAGGAAATGTTTACAGTGATTTAATGGCAGTGACTAAAAAGAGGTGATGAGTTACACAACATACAGGGACTGCACGGTGGAGCAGTTGGTAGCACTGTTGCCTTGCAGCAAGAAGGTCCTGGGTTTGATTCCCGGCTGGGGGTCTTTTTGCATGGAGTTTGCATGTTCTCCCTGTGCATGTGTGGGTTCTCACCGGGTACTCCAGCTTCCTCCCACAGTCCAAAGACATGCCTGTTAGGTTATTGTCTCTAAATTGCCCTTAGGTGTATGAATGAGTGTGTGCATGGTTGTTTGTGTGTTGCCCTGCGAAGGACTGGCGACCTCTCCAGGGTGTACCCTGCCTCTCGCCCATTGACTGTTGGAGATATGCACCAGCTTCCCTGTGACCCACTATGGAATAAGCGGTTGAAAATGACTGACTGACTAAAAGAGGTAATGCGTCCATTTATACAGTGTAAATAAATATCTGGTTTTACCTGTATATATCTATTAAAATTATGTTTTTATTTAATCAGTTTTCAAGTTTAAGATCTATTTGATATCATAAAATCTCATAAAAATAAACACAACTCAGACTGGAAAAGAAAAATAAAACAATTAAATGTGGCCTACTGAACATAAGATCTCTCTCTTCAAATACTTTGCTAGTTAGTGACCTGATTTGTGACAATCAGATTGATTTATTTTGTCTTACAGAAACCTGGCTGCAGCAAGAGGATTATATTACTATAAATGAGTCAACTCCCCACTTTTATTTTTTTTTTACATTCCTCGAAAAAAAATGGGGGAGGGGGTTTGCAACCCCTCTTTTTATCCGATTTATTTTTTGTCCCAGACCAATCATTAGCTACAACTCTTTTGAATATTTAATCCTTAGTTTCCTCATCCAAATTGCCAAAAACACTAAAACCACTTTGTTTGTTGTTTTGTACCATCCACCCGGCCTTTACTCTCAATTTTTAGATCAGTTTTCAGACCTTTTATCTGATTTATGTTTTAA